>JAGGCT020004138.1:61435-118719 GCA_017654935.2 Phymorhynchus buccinoides
ACTCATTTAGATAGAAAAAAGAGATTAAGATCAGATGATGAGAGACAAGAGTGAGACTGATAGAGACACAGATAGGCAGACAGAGAGACAGACAGACATAAATGAATCAATGTAGAGATGCCCTCAAAAGAAAACAAAGAGAAGCCATGAAAAGCAATGAAACTTAGAAAGACGACATTGATTGAAAAACTAGGTGAATGAGAAGGAACATTAACCTACTTATTTTTGTTGCTATTTTCGCTACCGCTAGTCTCCCCTCCCTCCCCTCAAACGTCCCCTCCTATTTTCACTACCGCTAGTCTCCCCTCCCTCCCCTCAAACGTCCCCTCCTATTTTCACTACCGCTAGTCTCCCCTCCCTCCCCTCAAACGTCCCCTCCTATTTTCACTACCGCTAGTCTCCCCTCCCTCCCCTCAAACGTCCCCTCCTATTTTCACTACCGCTAGTCTCCCCTCCCTCCCCTCAAACGTCCCCTCCTATTTTCACTACCGCTAGTCTCCCCTCCCTCCCCTCCTATTTTTACCCAATTTTTTAAACAAATCTATTTCCAGCAAAATGAAATGAGAAAAAAAGAAACATAAGCCAGTCTGATCATGAAGATTTTATCAGATGTGGGGCATTTTCAAAATGCCTGCAAAGAGTAAGAAGAACATGAAAGGTATTGATTTTAATGGGAAAACAAGCAAACAAACAAAAAACTGTCTTTCTTTCCTGCTCTCAAACCGGGTAACATGTTTTTTTAACTAAAATTTTATTATTAAATTTATTGTGCAATTTGCTTTAGTTTAGTTGTGTCCAAAATCAAACAAACAGTTTTCATATTTTTAGAAAACCTCATTTGGTCTGATTTCCTGATTTTGTTTCCCTTACAAACGCAGTGAATCAATTGGAGATGTTATTGTTGTTGGCTGACCCTGGCTAAAACTAAAGACTCCAGGGATCATCCCAAAAGTGGAAGCCCTTGAATACTATCCGTACAAATGCATGAGCTACGGGATGAGAAACATTAAGTGTGTGGCCGTTTTTTGATTACCCCGCCAATTGGAGGATTAATTTCATTACTCAACTGAATCAGTTTTCATTATCCATTGTAACTTAACCCTTTCACCGCCAAAGTCGCATTTCAGCACCACAGTGATTTAACACCTATGTCACTCTTTGGGGTCTATTATCCAAAGTCACTATTGTCTTAGTTTTCGGAAGTAAGGATAGAACTTGTTTTATATATGTCACAGAAGAATCCCCAATTACTGCAGATGGATTTTGTTCTCTACCCGAGGTAAATTTAATGGACATTTTTTGGCTGAAATATGGCTCCAGAAAATAATTATGAGTACACAGCCCCCCACCCCACCTACCTCTCCTTTCTAATGTATGATCCAAACTGCTTTGTTTGCATGCAGCTCACTGGTGTCCCAATGCCCAGGACCAAGGACGTGGTTCTATTACGGTAAAACTGAAAATGTCCTATTGTTCCCCCTGTCCTGACAGCAGGGCTCCCAGGGACCCCTATTTGGGGGTCTATGAAGTACTAAAATTCTAAAGGACCAAAAACCCTAAAAGAATGTGCAGGGGGTCCCAGGGATGCACTAGAAAAATTCTTTTTAGCATTCGCAATGCCACTGGGACCCTCTATCCGGCCTCTAGGACCCTCTATGCTGTAAGTGAAGGAGTCCCTGGGACCCCTTGTTTTGCAGGACGCTTGGGAGCCCTGTGACAGTGTCAGGACAACTGTCCTATTGAAATGTAACAATGGCAGACTTTGTCCTAGGATTGATTTCTGCAAGAACCAGGTCATCTTGTCTTATTGATTTTCTTCTTTCAGGACAGTTTGTCCTATCACTTTTCTATCCTCGGTGCATCACTATATCATGTCTACCCTAACTGGCTAACCCCTAACTATACATAATTCAAGGTCACTTCGAAAGTTCCTGTTTAATAAGTTCCTGGTGCATTTGTATGATAGTGTTGAAGTGCTTCGGCTGTTGGGATGATCCCTGAAGTCTTTAAGCCAGGGCACAACAAACAAAAAACAAAAAAATGAATCATTTATTTCAGTGGTGTGTGTGTGTTCCTGGCTGACTATCTCGGTATCCGACAATCTATGTTACCATCATAGCGTTTGAACAGAGGGACATAAGACCCTCAAATTTTGCATGAGGATAGGTAGGCCAAGATTGAAAATGAAGGTCGTTGTTCAAAGGTCAAAGCCACTGGAGCTGAAAATGCTGCTGTGCGGCTGGTTGATCAAGCAATCTCAATATCTAGTTGAAATTCTAAATGTTTACATGATGTCTAACCATACTAAGCTTGTGATGGAAGTGTCTAAACATAAGCTCAGATAAACAGTAAAAAAATAAAAAATAAATAAAAATAGACCGTGGTTCAAAACAAAAAACTTTATAATGAGCAGAAACATAAACTCATCAATATCATCATGTCTGTACTCTTTTAGAATTTGTTCCCTGAAGGGATAAAGATGAATATATGTGAGAACAATTCTATGGAAATCTAAAAAAAAAAAAAAAAAAAAAAAAAAAGTCTTAACAATTCTCATATCTAACATAACAATAACATTGACTTTTCTTTCTGTTCTCAACCTTCAATAGGCTTTGTTTGAGGGAACAAAGGTGCAGGGGGGTGAGAGGGGATAACTCCCATAAGAGAAGAAGGGGACAGGGGGATGTGAGTAAATATATTAATCAACATCAAAGCAAGCACACACAAGCACACCGACACCCACCTACACATGCAGCAGCGTGCTCCCACGCGCGTACACACACTGTAAACAAGCATACACACACACACGCACGCACACACTGTAAACAGACACACACAGTAACACACACACACACACACACACACATTGTACACACACACACACATTTTTTATGCACACACACACACACACATACACACACACATTTTTTATGGATGGCTTGTTGAAAAAAAGCATGTTTTTGCTTATACAATGTACAATGTTCCCATCTGGAAATAAAATTTTGACTTGACTTGACTTGACACAAATGTACACACACACACATTTGTATGCACACACACACATGTAGTGATGCACACACGCATACACACACATAAATGTACACACACACACACATAAAATGTACACACACACACACACACACACACACACACACACACACACACACACACACACATACACAGAGCAGAGTGAAATGCACACCCACACACATTGAAAGAGAGAGAAGGTGAGTAAAAGAGAGTTTATAAGTTTATTTTCATAACATATTCTTGACAAAAACAGAGAAAGAACACAAACTTGCGAGGAAAAAAACCCACCAAACAAAACACAGATCCACCACACACGCACAACAATTTACAGTCAGACAGACTCAAAACTGCACAGGAAAGCACGTTTCAGCAACATTCCACCCCCATCCCCTCCAACACATCTGTGCACCCCTCACCTCGTCCACCAAACTCATCGTCATACAAAATGTGCACAAAGAACAGCAAAACAATGTACCATATTTTACGGACTGTAAATGTAAAATAAGGCAATACTTTTTTCCTAGCCTTATATGTGACTGATAATATAGTAAATAACAAAATCCGACTTGTGTATAACATTTAGAGAGTGCGCCTTATATTTATAATCAGGTGCGCCTTGTACTTTGTAGTCCGTAAAATATGGTACTTTGGTAGTGCTCAGTATCCAAAGTTAAAATGTTCCCACAAATACTATACAAATGTTTATTATAATGTATATATACTGATCATGCTTGTTCAATGTATTATTTAATATAATTATGTTGCTCTTTGATAGTTGATATGCTTTTAACTATGTGGCCCGGATACGGTTTTATACTAACTTACTAAGATTTTAACAGTTTTAAACATACACAATAAATATATAATATTTAACTGACCTAAAGCCCCCACCCTCCCCCTTTTATGTAATCTCTCTTATAAAATCTTTAAAAAAAATTATCGCTAGTCCCCAGATACACGAAAGCGTGGTAGGGACTATAAACTCCCAGAAGAAAAAGAATCCCACAAATTGTGTGGTGGGAAATAAGCTGTGTGTACTGTAAAAAGCGAAGGTAAATTTATAGTAGAAAGAGCAGAAGCAAACCTTTTTTACAAGCATAAATTAAATATTGATCATCTTCCTCTCAGGAAAAAAAATGGTGAAGGGCAAGGAGGGAGCCGTACAGCCCCCACAGAACACTAGGGCCAACGTTACGTAGCGTGAGCGCAAATCGGCAAAAACGGTACTAAGAAACACCTCTTTCGCAGACGTTTGCCAAAAACGTTTTGTGGCTACTCCCAAAGTATCTCGTGGCGAACTATCACATGACTTGCATGGGGTGAATACATTTCTTGTTGTTGATTGGTCCATTAAAGTTTGGTTAAAATAATTTTTAAAAAATTGACCAATCAGACAAGAGCTTGTAATATTCTTCCGCAAACGTTTTCGAAAGTGTTTCTTAGGCCCCGTTTGGCGTGAGCGTTACTCGCGCGGCGATTGTTATCTAAAGAAACTCACCCAGGTAGTGGTACTCACCCTGTCCCCTTTGAAGATGGTCCAGTCGTCGTGGGCGATGGGCTCCAGCAGCAGATGTCTGTGCCGCTTGTTGGGCGCGTTGGCCGCTTTCGCAGCGTCTGTCCAGGGTCGGTTCTCGTCGTAGTACCAGTCCTTCTTGCGGATCTCGCGCCACCCCTGGAGGGGCTTGTACACCGTGACCCCCGTGGCTTTCGCCATCTCCCGCTGGACGTACTTCTTGAAGTAGTTGAGGGTGATGGCGGTCAGACGCATTTTGGTGGTGTTGGTGCTGATCTGTGGTTGTTGTGTTTTGTTTTTTAAAGTTGCCTGAAAGTGAAAGCATGCAAAATTGAAATAAGATAATTTTGTCTGCTTTTATAATAGCTAGATTTCTTTCTCTCTCTCTCTGTGAGTCTCTCTCTCTCTTTCTCTCTACTACTACTTCCACAACAGTGGAACCTCCCTTATAAGAGTTAGACTTCCCATTATTACAACAAAAAAAACCCTACCATATAAGACCTACTTTTCTGAGTCATTGCCCTTCTTCGCAAGTATTAAAATTACCTCCCTTATAGGCCTCTGCAACTAGGGTTATTAACGCCCTTGACAGTGAGAGTGATGCTTTTGCTGGTCAGTACTGACAAGGGCATTCACTCTTGCGAAAGGCAGCCATTCAGTGGCATCAAATAGGGTTATTGGCGTGAGTTATCCCCCTGTTTGGTCAGTACTGAACCATCTTCCCCCACCCACCAAGGGCATTCACTCATGCAAAAGGTGCTCATTGCAGACCCCTCCCTTACTTATTACCTCATTTGGGATGATTTTTAGTAGTAGGCCTAGTAGGCCGCCTAGTACTAGTAGTAGTAGTAGTAGTAGTAGTAGTAGTAGAGGGACTGGCTTCTGCCTAAGCCTCGCGGCTTATAAAACGTCCCATCCAGAATTGTTTTCTCTTGCGACTTTGCGAAAATGTTCAGACAACTGATCGCTTCTCAACCTTTTTTTTTTTTTTTCTTTGTTTTCTTTAATTAGGTTGCAGTTGCATTTGCATGCGAAAAACAATCAAACTATGATTGCAATTTCAATCATTTTGAAGGTCTTATAAGGGAGGTTCCACTGTACTACTAGGCTACTGCTGAACCAGTACTACTACTCTGTCTGGTGGGTCTGTATCATCAACAAAATACACAGCAAAAGGGAGATAAACGCGAAATTTGTAAGTCCTTGGACTTCAAGGACCTTTATTATTTTTCAAGTGTATTTCCTCTGTTCTTGTCTTTTGCTTTTGTAAAATGGATTTGTTCATAAGCTTCCACTTACCTACAAAGGAAACTGATAAGATAAGTAAAATAAATCAACGAGCTTACACACAAGACAACTCGGTTGATACTGTCTGCAGAAGACAGAGAGTTCGCACTTGGCAGTCGCTCACATGGATGTCAGCAGCAGGCTAAAGTTTTAATGTTCAGCCTGAATGAGAATCTAACTGAACTGCGATTTTGCTGTTCGGGAAAACATTGCATTCATAGGCCTACTGTGTGTTTGTGTGTGTGTGTGTGTGTGTGCGTGTGCGCGTGTGCGCGTGCGTGTGCGTGTGCGTGCGCGCGTGCGTGTGCGTGCGTACATGTGTGTATGTGTGCGGACGCGCGCACGTGTGTGTGTGTGTGTGTGTAGTGTGTGGGTGGGTCTTTCAGTGTGCGCGTATGTCTCTGTCTCTGTGTGTGTGTGTGGGGGGGGGGGGGGGGGGTGTCGGTGTGTGTGTGTGTGTCAGTGTGTGTGTGTGTGTGTGCGTGTGCGTGTGCGTGCGTGCGTGCGTGCGCGCGCGTGCGCGTGTGTGTGTGTGCGCGCTATGGGCTCATTCGAGGTAAATCGCCATATAAATGTAATGTAATGTTATTATTATTATTATTATTATTATTATTATTGTTTCGTTAGTATAATCTATAAGGTGGGCTGGATTTGTACTTGATCAAAACAGGGCCAAGCTCGAAGAAAGTGAGATTATCGTCCAATTGATCGCAGATCCTTATGGACGTTCTTCTTGAAGACTGGACAGTCTTCCCGTTGGATGATGATGGAGGCCGTGGACTGAATGTGAAATTGTAGCTCGTGACGTGGCAGACGTTGGTCGGTGTGTGTGTGTGTGTCAGTGTGTGTGTGTGTGTGTGTGTGCGTGTGCGTGTGCGTGTGCGTGTGCGTGTGCGTGTGCGTGTGCGTGCGTGCGCGCGCGTGCGCGTGTGTGTGTGTGCGCGCTATGGGCTCATTCGAGGTAAATCGCCATATAAATGTAATGTAATGTTATTATTATTATTATTATTATTATTATTATTATTGTTTCGTTAGTATAATCTATAAGGTGGGCTGGATTTGTACTTGATCAAAACAGGGCCAAGCTCGAAGAAAGTGAGATTATCGTCCAATTGATCGCAGATCCTTATGGACGTTCTTCTTGAAGACTGGACAGTCTTCCCCGGCGTTGGATGATGATGGATGGGAGGCCGTGGAAAGTGAAATTGTAGCTCGTGACGTGGCAGACGTCATCGTTGATGACTCCTGGAACACGTTGCGTACCCTGGAATCGCGGATAACGCTGTTGGTGGCGGGAACATCTCGGACGGGATCCAAGTCTTGGAACTTGTGCGTGATGCTGGTGTTAGCATCGTCAAGGTTACGTGCGTAGATGCGAGCATCTGATGAGGAGACTTTGGCATTGCGAGACTGCCTAAAGGTATCTCTGGCTGCTCCTGTAGGTTCGCTATTATTGGTCGTTGCCGTTGGCGTTGGCGTCGAGGTGCTGTTGTAGTAGATGGTCTTCCTCCTCCTAAGGCCGTCTTCAGGACCACCGGGCGACCTGCTCCGTACCGGGGAGTAGTCGATGTCGTCGCGGGCGGGCCGGTAGACACGCAGCCAAGTCGAGCCGTCTCTGCAGGTGGATGTGATCTTCCCAGTAGACAAGCGGGTAGCAGCCCCAAAACTCCCACTCGTACGTCCACTGGGCATCAGCGTTACTGCAGAGATGGTCCAAGTTGCTGCCCGTCGATCCTTCCAGTCCGCAAGTCTTTCAACTCCCATGGTGAGGGAGGAGATCCAGCGTCGCCCTTCCCACTGGCTGCCACCCAGCGAGACGTCAATGCAAATTGCCACCTTTGCATCGGTGTCATCACGTGGCGAGAGAGAGACCCTCTCACCACGGACCCCCGGTTGGGAATGGGGCCAAGCTGAAGAAGGTGAGATTTTCGTCCATTTGATCGTAGATCCTTATGGACGGTCTGCTTGAAGACTGGATAGTCTTCCCGTTGAAATGATGATGATGATGATGGAGGCCGTGGAAAGCTGAAATTGTAGTTCGTGACGTGGCATACGTCGTCTTTTGATGACCCGAACATGTTGCGCATCCTGGAATCGCGGATAACGCTGTTGGTTGCGGGAACATCTCGGACGGGATCCGAGTCTTGAAACTTGTGATGCTGATGTTAACATCGTTGATTTTTTTCGTGCGTAGATGCGAGCATCTGATGAAATGTGTCGCTGCCGTTGGCGTTGGCGTCAAGGTGCTCTAGTAGATGGTCTTCCTCCTCCTAAGGCCGTCTTCAGGACCACCGGGCGACCTGCTCCATACTGGGGAGTCGATGTCGTTGCGGGCGGGTTGGTAGACACGCAGCTAAGTCGAGCCGTCTCTGCAGGCGGATGTGATCTTCCCAGTAGACAAGTGGTAGTAGCCCAAACTCCCACTCGTACGTCCACTGGGCATCGGCGTAACTGCAGAGATGGTCCAAGTTGCTGCAAGTCGTTCAACTCCCATGGTGAGGGAGGAGATCCAGCGTCGCCCTTCCCACTGGCTGCCACCCAGCAAGACTTCAATGCAACTGCCACCATTGCATCGGTGTCGTCGCGTGGCGAGAGAGAGACCCTCTCACCACGGACCCCCGGTTGGGAATGGGCCAAGCTAGAAAGGGTGAGATTATCGTCCAATTGATCGCAGATCCTTATGGACGTTCTTCTTGAAGACTGCAAGCTTTCGACGACCGTTTGTTTATAGTCTCCAAGTCCCAGCAAGGGGCGTCACTCCCTTTTGTTTGACGTCACATTAATCTAGCAGACGAATCACGTCACATCTACCTGTTTTTAAAATTGAATAAACAAAACCTAAACAACTTGAACCGAATGAAACAATAGAACACATTTTAAACATTAATAAGTCTAACAAGCAACTAGTGTTGTGGTAGAATCGTTCATAGGAAAGCTTGTAACCTAAACTCAAGAAAATCATCCAATGAAGGTAAGCAGTTAAGTTCTTTCAACAATCAAATGAATTATTCATTTGTAGCCAATGTACTCAGTGGAATCCCTCAGGGTAGCATACTTGGACCCATTCTCTTTACTATTTTTTATTAATGATCTTCCTGAGTGTGTAGAATCTCCATGTAAAATATTTGCTGATGATACAAAAATGTTTAACAAATCATGTAACTGTCAATTACTTCAGCAAGATTTGAACAAACTACAGGACTGGACTACTAAATGGAATTTATATTTGATACAGATAAATGCAAGGTTATGCATGCTGGTAGGAAAAATCCAAACAAAGATTATACTATGACTAAGAACGATGTTCCCGTTTCATTAATAACATGTGAGAAGGAGAAGGATTTGGGAGTTATATTTGATAAAGATTTATCTTTTGATGCACGTATTCAAAGCTGCGTAAATAAAGCGAATAAAATGATAGGGTTAATTAAAAGAACATTTATTAATATTGATTATGACATATTTACCAAACTATATAAAGCACTAGTAAGGTCACATTTAGAGTATGGCAACAATATATGGTATCCTAAATATAAATATCAATCGGTAGCTATTGAAAAAGTTCAACGAAGGGCTTCAAAGCTTGTTAAAAAATGCAGAAATATGACTTATGAAAACAGACTTCTTTATCTTAATCTCTATTCCCTTAAAGGTAGAAGAGTCAGGGGAGACCTGATTCAAGCATATAAAATATTTAATGGTCATGTTGATTTGTCATGGGATGATTTCTTTAAATCTGTACAATATGATATAACAAGGAATTCATATGGTAAGGTTTTCATTAAGTGATATAACACTAACATTAAAAAATATTGTTTTACTAACAGAATTGCTAACCTATGGAATGATTTACCAGTGGACCTAAAATGTGCACCCAATACTAATACATTCAAAAATCGTCTAGATAATCATCCAAAATTTATAAATATATTTAGAAGCATTGATTAAAATTGTATGATAGGAAAATTCAACCGATTACACCTTGATCAAAGATACAAAATAAAAATTGATGATTTGATGGGACTGCCAAAAAGCTTGACGGCTTATTTAGTCCCTACCCCTACTACTACTACTACTACTACTACTAATTATGTTTTGAATACCGATTACACATAGTCTTTAAGGTAGGCAGGTGTTTTGATGGTGCGCCCACATCGCGTGCGTCCTGGGTCTGCGTGTTGTGGTGGTGGTTGTCCAGCAGCGTGGTCCAGTCCTGGATCATCTTCTTGAAAGCGGCCATCAGTCTGCACCCTGGGTGGTTCAGGTCTAGTAGGAGTCCCATTTCTGCTCCTTCCATTTGATTTTTTGTCCCTTCTCCGTCTGTTGAAGATTCTGCTCCTGGGTTTGGCTGATTGCGTGGCCTGTTGAATCTCTGCCTGGGTTGTTCCTTGTCCAGTGAGGCACCATTTGTTTCGCTTTTTGCTGTTGATGATGCTCCTGATGGAACTGCAGACTGGTAGGAGTTTCTGTTGGCGGGGTAGAAGATCATAGTTTCTCTGGGTGGTTGAGACATTGGCTTGCTCTCGCTTGTTTCTCTGATGCCCCGCCGATTTCTTCTGAATCTACGCCCATCTTCGGTGCGTATGTTGTACGACCGTATCTCAACCTGTCTCTCAACTCGGGCTTTTACCCATCTTTTGAAACTAGGAGGTCGGATCCGAACCATTTGTCCAGGCTTCAAGTCCCTCAGTTCCATAGTTCCACGGTTATAGTATATCGCCTGTTTCTCCTTTCTGGCAAGTAGTCCATGGGAGGCTTCCTTGACTGAGGGTTTCAGCATGGACGTGTTTGTAGGCAGCTGTGTTCTGGTCCTTCTTGAGAACTGTCTCTGTGCTGGTGAACTGTCCAGTAGTTCAGATGGAGTGTTTCGTAGCTCCAAAATTGTCAGGTATGCGTCTTCTCCACTGTGGTGGCATATCTTAATCACATTTTTTATTATTTTGACAGCGCTTTCTGCTTTCCCATTTGACTGGGGATAATAAAGCGAGCTTGTCACATGTTCAAATCCATAGACTTGAGCAAAGTTTTTGAACTCCTTTGAGTTGAAAGGAGGTCCATTGTCTGTCATCAGTCTTTCCGGTATTCCATGCCTTGCAAAGTGGGCTTTCATTTTGTTGACAACTTTCCCGCTGTAGTAGTAGTAATTTTGGTGTTTTACGTCCTCTCGACCCGGGAAGGCACATATGGGACATGTGTATTAGATGGGTATGGGTAACTTTCCCGCTGTCTTTTGTGGAGAGTTTATCAACTTCAAAGAAATCAGAGTAGTAGTCCACCACTACTAAGTAACTCTTCTTGTTGAACTCAAACATATCTGCTGCTAGATATTGCCATGGCAGGTCAGGAATGGCACTGCTGATCAACGGTTCCTTTTGCTGGCTCCTGCTGAACTCTTGACATGTGTGGCAGTCTTTCAGAAAGTTTTCAATGTCCATGTTCATCTTTGGCCAATAGGCCACTTCTCTTCCTCTTCTGATACATCCTTGAATGCCGGCGTGACTGTTGTGCATCTTCTGCAAGAAATGACTTCGCATTTGTTTTGGCACGACTACCCTGCTCGCCTTGAAAATCACTCCATTTTGAACTGACAGTTCATCTCGAAAAGGAAAGTACATTTGCATGTTTTCGTGGAGTGATTTTTTCTCTTCTGGCCATCTCTCCAAGATGATTCTCATCAACTGGCTCATGTCTTCATCCTGCTTTGTTGCCTTTTTCAGTTCCTCCATGGTTGTCTCACACACAGAGAGCTCCTGCGTGATGTCCATGTCTTCCAGTTCTGTGCAGAAAATCAGTTCTTTGTGGCTCATTTGTTTTTCTGGCTTCCCACTCACAGCTCTGCTCAGTGTGTCTGCCAAATACATCTCAGTCCCTTTCTTGTAGACCACTTCATAGTCATATTTCTGGGTATGAAGCAGCATCCTTTGGATTCTCTTTGGGGCTGACAGCAAGCTCGTCTTGTGGATCACTTCCAATGGCTTGTGGTCTGACTCTACTGTGATTTTGTGCCCAAATACATATCTTTCAAATCTGTCAAGACCTAAGACTATTGCCAACATTTCTTTTTGGATTTGGGCATAGTTCTTTTCTGTTTCTGTCAAGGCTCGAGATGCGTACTGTATTGGTTGTCCATCTTGTAGAAGGCATGCTCCAAGACCATAGCTTGATGCATCGCACTGCAGTGTGATTTTGGTCTTCTCTGCAGGATCAAAGTAGCGCAGAACAGGAGGTTTTGACAGCGTGCTTTTCACTTTTTCCAGTGACTTTCCATGCACATCAGGATCCCATCTGAAGTGAACATCTTTTCTCAACAGTTCTCTCATTGGGGCTGCTTCTTCTGAAAGGTGGGGAGCAAACCTTTGAAGGTAACCCACAACTCCCAGCAATCTCTGGACATCTTGCTTTGATTCCGGGGTTGGTAGCTGTTGAACTGCTGCAATATTCTTTGGGTCTGGTTTGAGGCCATCTCTTGACAGAATGTGTCCAAGGTAGGTGATCTCTTTTTGCTTCAGTTCCACTTTCTCTCTGTTCAGCTTTAATCCTCTTTCACGGCATCTTTGTAGCAGCATTTTCACACGTTCATCATGATTCTTCGCTCCTTCTTCATCCGAATCACCTTCTCCCCAGAGAATGATATCATCATGCACTGCTACCACGCCTGGTAGGTCAGCCAGTTCTTGATCAATCCTTCTCTGGAATTCTTCTGGTGCTACCGATATTCCGAACGGCATTTTGTTCCACTTGTTTTTTCCAGATGGGGTTTCGAACGTTGTGAAGTAACTGCTTTTTTCATCAAGTTCCACATGCCAAAATCCATTCTTCAAATCAAAGTGTGAAAAGTATTTTGCTTTCTTTAGCTTCGGTAAAACATCATCCAGTGTTGGAGTTGGATATTCATTCCTTTTGAGTGCCTTGTTCAAAGGTTTTGGGTCAATGCAAAGTCTGATTTTTCCGTTGGGTTTTATTGCCACCACCAGACTACTAATCCAGTCTGTTGGTGTTTCCACTCGACTGACAACTTTCAACTCCTCCAGTCTTTTCAGTTCATCTTCCACTTTCTTTTTTTTTTTACCGTGAGTGGCCATTTTCTGCAGGGTATTTTGACTGGAACTGATTCTTTGTCAGTCTGAAGGCGCAGTTTCCCCTCAAATTGTCCAACTTCTCCATCAAAGACATCTTTGAACTGATCCAAAACGTTGGCAGCCTCCTTTCTTTTGGTCACCACAGCAATGTTTTCAGTGTTGACTGTGATCAAATTCATGCTTTGTACCGCTTTTAATCCCAAGATCGGAGTACAGTTTTCATCTGTGATGACAAATCTCACTTTGTAGGTGTTTCCATTTTTGGGGTTGACCACCTTCAGATTCCTTTCACCTCGAGGTTTCATCTCGGACTTGTTGAACATGACTAACTTGCTTTTAGTCTTTTTCAGCTTCTTCAGGTTTGTGTCTCCAGACACCTCTCTGTAGATCTTCTTCGACATTACATTGGTTGATGCCCCAGTGTCCAGAAGAAATCTCACTTGGTTTCCGTTGATGTGCAGTCTTGCTTTGACTTTCTTCTCAAATTTCCTGTGTTGCACTGCATTGATTCCATCATCAGAGTCACTCTCATCTTCTGTTTCAGACAGTCTTTGAACATTTCTTTCTCCTGTCTTTCTTTTCGGTGCTTTGCAGACAGTGGAAAAATGATTTTTTCTTCCACAGTTCAAACAGGTTTTCCCCAAAGCAGGACATTCTTCTTTTCCTTGTTTGTGCTGTTTTCCACAGTATATGCATCTTTTCAGCGGGTATTCTTTCTTTTTGCTACCTTGTCCATTCTTTCTGGAATGCATAGCGTTGACATCTTCATTTTCAGTCCTGTCTTCTCCACTCTTCATGACCATGCTGTGCTGCTGGCTCATTTCGTGTGCTTTGCATATGTCTAAGCACTTGTTCAATGTCAGTCCTCTTTCCTCTAACAGTTTCAGTCTGAGGTTTTCATTTTTCACTCCAAGAACAATCTGGTCGCATAGCAATCTTTCTTCTAGCTTTCTATCGCCAAAATTGCAAGACTAACAATTTCAGTCTGAGGTTTTCATTTTTCACTCCAAGAACAATCTGGTCGCGTAGCAATCTTTCCTCTAGCTTTCTATCGCCAAAATTGCAAGACTTCATCAGCTTTCTCAACTCACAGACAAACTGCTCTATGGGCTCACCTGCTGCCTGGTGTCTTTTGTGAAACATGTAGGCTTCATACGTCTCATTTTTTTCTCCGACACAGAAGTCTTCAAACTTCTGCAGTATTTTGTCCAAATCGTTCTTTTCTTCTTCACTCTCGAACGGCAATCCTTCTAAAATGTCAAGTCCTTCAGAGCCAACACATGACACGAACGTTGCAGTTCTGAACTCTTGATCCTCCTGTTTCAAGTCAGTCACAATCTCGTAACTGTTCCACAGTCTTTTGAATCGCTTCCAACTGCTCTGAAGATTATCGTTGACCTCCAATTTCGGTGGTAACGGGATATTCCGTCTTCTTTGCTGTCTTTGATTCCCTCTTTGATTCCCTCTTTCTTCTGCTGCTTCGTCGTGATCAGCCATTGTCAAAATTGTGATTGTCACTTTGTCTCACTGCCTTCTGATTCTTCGTTCTTTTCTTTATCCTTCCTTTGCTTTCTGGTTTGACTTAAATCGTCGTACTAGATCCCACTTATTGTCACCATGTTTCCTTAGTATAATCTATAAGGTGGGCTGGATTTGTACTTGATCAAAACAGGGCCAAGCTTTCGACGACCGTTCGTTTATAGTCTCCAAGTCCCAGCAAGGGGCGTCACTCCCTTTTGTTTGACGTCACATTAATCTAGCAGACGAATCACGTCACAATTATTATTATTATTATTATTATTATTATTATTTATGCATGTGATGCATTTAAGATGTGTAGAAACTTTTTATGAAATTTCTTAATATTTTCCCCTTGGGGTTTCCTAGTTATGACGTCATCAATTCTATTCTACACAACGATTTTACAGACCCTAATGAATCACATGCAACAAAGCATTCATGTAATAATCGAAAGTGATAATATTCTGTCCCCCCAAAAATCACATTATAATTATGGAACTTGCAGGTCTAAAGCTAGAATTAATGATGTCGTAAGTGGAAAACCGATGGGGGAAATTCTAATTTTTACACAAATATTCTACAGATCTAAATGCATTAAATGCAGCAAAAAATGAACTGTAGTGATTAAAACATATCAGATTTTTCAAAATATATTTTTCTTCTCATACTTTTATGCTGCATAACTCAGAACTCAGAAACTCCAAGGGGATTTTCTGGGATTTTTCACACAGAGATTCCAGTGCAAAATCAGTCCATTGCCCTTGTGACG
This sequence comes from Phymorhynchus buccinoides, assembly GCA_017654935.2. NCBI lineage: Eukaryota > Metazoa > Mollusca > Gastropoda > Neogastropoda > Raphitomidae > Phymorhynchus > Phymorhynchus buccinoides. The sequence continues at coordinate 76,635 of JAGGCT020004138.1, forward strand.
TAAGTGTCCCGCACGACCCCTCTTTCTTTATCTACACCCCCCCCCCCCTCTCCTTTTCTTTTCTCTGTCCGGCCGCCACGTTAATTGCCACCCACCATCTAAAGAATGCCGAATAAGGGATTGGTCCCTTTGAAAGTCTCTTTGTCCCCGGTCGGCATGTAACCCCTACAGAGGTTATCTCCCTTCACCCTTCACCCCCCCCCCTTTTCTACCGTCTCATCACGAGATAGTGATATCAACAGTCGGCTCCCTTTGTAAGACACCTTGGCCTTACCCATCACAAGAAAGTGACAACCACGGTTATCTCCCTTTGAAGACGGTTTTGCCTTTCCAATCACAAGGTTAGGAATGTCCGGCATGTGATAATGCTGTAATCGGCGCGTGATTGTTCTGTACACTCTGAACATCATCTTGTGACGTGTCGACTGCTATAAACCAATGACAGGCTTTCATTGTTTGAAAGTGAAGGCTATAATTGGCGTAGTGAGAACAAAATTTTCACACAAGACGCTGAAACTGACTAGAGCAACACCTCTCCCAGCCAGAATAGCCCACCTAGTAAGTCTTATTGATGACTGGTGATTGAGACTGGTTGTTTGTTTGACCCTAGTTTTGATCTAGATCCTATGTTCAATGATGAATAAGGAGTAGATAGATATGCTATAGGAAAGAAGTGGTAAACATTCTATTCTATTTATGTGCACTGATTATTTGTGTGTGTGTGTTTTTGACTTGAACACTTTTGGTACCAGAACCAGAGTTTATGCCTACTAACCCATTTGTCTATTTTTAGTAGGAAACCTATGGGCCGCAATCTTGCACTTTATGATACCATTCCTTTCCAGGTGTTGGATGGAGAATGATGTTGTCTTGATCACCTTTTATGTTTTACTGATCTCAGTTTGTTAACTGAAATTCAGTTTATTTATTAACTAGTGCTATTGTACAAGGGAAGTCTTCAAGCCGGTTGGGATTCACTAATTCCCTGCCGACTGAAGCCCCTTGTCTCTAAGCCATAGAGATCTACATCCACCTTCTCCTGTGATTATCAGCAGGGCATCATGGGCCGGACGATCATCCCGGACTCCACCAAGCACCAAGATGGGAAAGACGCCCCGCACCCAGAATCCGCGAGGAGACCACGCCTGAACCGTGCCATCCCGCGAAGCCGTAACCGGAACGACTGGGAGCTACTCTCACCTGATGAGCAAGCCCAGCCAACCCAGCACTCGCCGATCACCACGGAGGAACTTGAAACAGCTAAGTCCACCGGACTGCGCCAATCATTTGAACTTTCCTACGGACACTGAAGATAATTAGTAACCCTTCCGGCATGGGGCGAACCTTATAGAAAGACAAAAGTCTTGTAAATCCTTTCGGATTTCATTGTTTTTTTATCCATATTTTGTTTTGGCGCCATTGAGCTGCTTTATTATTATTGTTGCATAATCTTATGCAGATTTTGGGAGTAAATAAAATACAAGTGTCAAATAATCCTGAACCCTTTGGTCAGACTGATGAGAGTGGGAGTCTTGTAATTTCATGTAAAACCCTACTTCTCTCTGTCTGCCATTTAGAGCAATTCAACCACTTGTATTTCTTACAACCATACGAGCCAGAACCCGGGCACAAATATAAATTTATTAGATGAAAAGGGGCCGGGAAAGTTGCTCATCTCCCATACCCTAGAGAAGTGGGCTAAAGGCAAATTTTCTAAAGTCTTCCCTAGGGACTTAGCCTTTTAACCCATTACCTCGTCACATCTAATTGGGGGCTCGCGTCCGGGATATTTTTTTTCATAAAGTCTAACAAATTTCAATTCAAACTGTAGTTCCTTTTCAAAAACTTATCTTGTGTCCACTGGGAAAGTTATTGTGATTTGGTTCACTGTGTTTTGATTTGATTTGTTTGAATGCTATTTATGACTTTATTTTGATGTGCATGCTATTTCTGTTTATGTTGAAATAGTTAAGTGTTGTTTGATACATTCAACTCAGCAACTTTGTTTTTATTTTGAATAGTTGTATTTACAACCATGGCTGAGATTGTTAAACTTAGGCGGGAACTTAAAGAATGGGGAGAGTCTCTAGGAATGTCAGGCCAAGAGTTAGCCAATTTTGTCATATCTGAATATGACAAAGAGAAAGCTCGGGAGGCTCAAGAGGCTGATAAAACTCGCGAGGCTCAAGAGGCTGATAAAACTCGCGAGGCTCAAGAGGCTGACAAAACTCGGGAGGCTCAGGAGGCCGAGAAAGACAAACAGAGAGCTCATGAGGCTCAAGAGGCTGATAAAGCTCGGGAGGATGCTGAGAAAGACAAACAGAGAGCTCATGATGCTGCCGAGCAAGAGCAAATCCGTACTCATGAGTTAAGGCAGAGGCAACTAGTGCAGGATGCCAAAAATAAAGAACTCGAACTTGAGGCCACTGAGCGAGAAAAGGCACGAGACCATGAGCTAGCTATGAAGCAGCTAGAAAACTCAGCAGACTCCGAGACTGCTGCCCCTCAAAATTTTCCCCCTCCCATTCATACCTCAGCCATGACCTTCACATTGGAGGCATTCAATGAGGCAACCGAGTCTATCGATGCATTCCTCGATAGATTTGAAAGACTGGCCCAGGAATTTGAGCTTGCTCCGGAAAAGTACAACCTCAAGCTTGCCCAAAGTCTCAGGGGTGTGGCTTATGAGGTGTACAGCAAACTTCCGTCAAGCCAAATTACCGACTACCCAGCTTTGAAAGAAGCCCTGCTCAACAGATACGAGTTGACAGCTGATGCCTACCGGAAAAAGTTCCGGTCAACCAGAAAAGGTAGGGGAGAGTCCTATGCCCAATTTTCAGATAGACTGGGGAACTATTTGACAAAATGGGTGTCCCTTTCTGCCAAAACTGAGTCCTATGAGGATTTACGGGAACTGATGGTTTGCGAGCAACTGCGCGAAACCATGTCCCCAGAGTTACGCACCTTTACTGCCGAACAAGGTGCCACAACTCTGGCTGACCTCATCCAGCTAAGTGACCGGTACACTCTAGCCCATGATGAACCTAGCGCCCCTAAAAGGCCAAAACTGCAGCAAGTTGTTGGGTCCACTGCTTCACAGCAGAGCAGGGGTAACCCCAACTCCAACAGTGGGTCAAACAGTTCTACCCATGAACGACAACCACTGGGACAACCCTTATTCTGTTCATACTGCAAGTCGAACACCCACAATCGGGATGACTGCAGGAAACTTGCTTACAAGCGGCAAAATGTTGCAACTATGCAAGTCGTCTCGACTTCGCAGAATTGCACAAACCCCTCCCCAATCCAGTGTCCAGGCACACCGTCAGTCGTTGGACAGGCGACTGTCAACAACATCCCTGTTCAGTGTCTCTATGACACTGGACTGTCATGCGACGCCATTGTCTGCGGATCCCTAGTCCCCGCGTCAGCATACACGGGAGACTTCATCTCTCTGCAAGGCCCTGATGCTGCAATCCCCCCATCCACTTTGCCAGTCGCCATAATCAATGTCGACACCAGATATGTAAAGGGACCCATCAAGGCAGTGCTCATGGACAGTCCTGTCTATGACCTCATACTGGGATCACAGTATGTGTTTTTAGGGCACCCCTCTCAACCTGCCCTAGTTTCAGCAGCATTCCCTTCTCCCCAATCCACAAACCAACTCCCTCCCTCCTTCCCAAAGAGCAAATCTCCCTCAGCAGGGAAGAAACCTCTCAACGCGGCAAACCAAATTGCCGCGCGAGCCAATCCAGATTGTCCCAAGTCCCCAAGTCCGCCACAACTTGGAAAATCCTTCCCAAGGAATGTCCGCCTAACGACCCAAGACCACTCGCCACAGGTACCTCAGGTGAAAGGCAGCACTGTACCCGCAAACACCCACCGAAGGTACTATCGGGACAGGCCGCCGCACGTACAGCCGTCACCTACCCCTCCCTTTCAGCGAGTGGCAGTCGACTTGGTCGGGCCTCTACCTCAACGGAAGAAGAAATTCCGGTACATAGTCACCGTGGTCGACATATGTACCATGAGGTGCGATGCCGCCCCAATCTCCTCACTTGATGCTAGCCAGATAGCCGCGGCACTCAAAGCCATTTTCGCCCGAATCGGCCTACCAAACCACATCATCAGCAATGATGAATCCAGGCTAAAGGGGAAACTCAGGCAAGAGGTGTTTGCTATTCTGCAATCAACCTTGGGACAACTCAACACAGGATTGCCGCACCAACCTCAGTCGGAATCCATTCCACTGATCTCTAACCCACCTGCTCCTTTGAACTCTGTGTTGCGACCAGATGTTCCACCATTCCAGCCGACCCAGTCTCCCCACTAATTTGTCCCTGTCGCCCAAGTCGAAAGTGGAGTCGGCGTTCCACAGGAAGATTCCGGTACCAGAATCTTTTCTTCGGGGGGCCTCTGTGACGTAAGTGTCCCGCGCGACCCCTCTTTCTTTATCTACACCCCCCCCCCCCCCCCCCTCTCCTTTTCTTTTCTCTGTCCGGCCGCCACGTTAATTGCCACCCACCATCTAAAGAATGCCGAATAAGGGATTGGTCCCTTTGAAAGTCTCTTTGTCCCCGGTCGGCATGTAACCCCTACAGAGGTTATCTCCCTTCACCCTTCACCCCCCCCCCTTTTCTACCGTCTCATCACGAGATAGTGATATCAACAGTCGGCTCCCTTTGTAAGACACCTTGGCCTTACCCATCACAAGAAAGTGACAACCACGGTTATCTCCCTTTGAAGACGGTTTTGCCTTTCCAATCACAAGGTTAGGAATGTCCGGCATGTGATAATGCTGTAATCGGCGCGTGATTGTTCTGTACACTCTGAACATCATCTTGTGACGTGTCGACTGCTATAAACCAATGACAGGCTTTCATTGTTTGAAAGTGAAGGCTATAATTGGCGTAGTGAGAAAAAGTTTTTCACACAAGACGCTGAAACTGACTAGAGCAACACCTCTCCCAGCCAGAATAGCCCACCTAGTAAGTCTTATTGATGACTGGTGATTGAGACTGGTTGTTTGTTTGACCCTAGTTTTGATCTAGATCCTATGTTCAATGATGAATAAGGAGTAGATAGATATGCTATAGAAAAGAAGTGGTAAACATTCTATTCTATTTATGTGCACTGATTATTTGTGTGTGTGTGTTTTTGACTTGAACACTTTTGGTACCAGAACCGGAGTTTATGCCTACTAACCCATTTGTCTATTTTTAGTAGGAAACCTATGGGCCGCAATCTTGCACTTTATGATACCATTCCTTTCCAGGTGTTGGATGGAGAATGATGTTGTCTTGATCACCTTTTATGTTTTACTGATCTCAGTTTGTTAACTGAAATTCAGTTTATTTATTAACTAGTGCCATTGTACAAGGGAAGTCTTCAAGCCGGTTGGGATTCACTAATTCCCTGCCGACTGAAGCCCCTTGTCTCTAAGCCATAGAGATCTACATCCACCTTCTCCTGTGATTATCAGCAGGGCATCGTGGGCCGGACGATCATCCCGGACTCCACCAAGCACCAAGACGGGAAAGACGCCCCGCACCCAGAATCCGCGAGGAGACCACGCCTGAACCGTGCCATCCCGCGAAGCCGTAACCGGAACGACTGGGAGCTACTCTCACCTGATGAGCAAGCCCAGCCAACCCAGCACTCGCCGATCACCACGGAGGAACTTGAAACAGCTAAGTCCACCGGACTGCGCCAATCATTTGAACTTTCCTACGGACACTGAAGATAATTAGTAACCCTTCCGGCATGGGGCGAACCTTATAGAAAGACAAAAGTCTTGTAAATCCTTTCGGATTTCATTGTTTTTTTATCCATATTTTGTTTTGGCGCCATTGAGCTGCTTTATTATTATTGTTGCATAATCTTATGCAGATTTTGGGAGTAAATAAAATACAAGTGTCAAATAATCCTGAACCCTTTGGTCAGACTGATGAGAGTGGGAGTCTTGTAATTTCATGTAAAACCCTACTTCTCTCTGTCTGCCATTTAGAGCAATTCAACCACTTGTATTTCTTACAACCATACGAGCCAGAACCCGGGCACAAATATAAATTTATTAGATGAAAAGGGGCCGGGAAAGTTGCTCATCTCCCATACCCTAGAGAAGTGGGCTAAAGGCAAATTTTCTAAAGTCTTCCCTAGGGACTTAGCCTTTTAACCCATTACCTCGTCACAGCCCTCTCTTGCCCTCTGCTCGCCTATCTCTGATGAACTTGATGGATGGGGTGACAGTGCTAGCTGTTTGCTTGATCATGCGTTATTTCGTCAAAAGGTCTTACATAAAGGAGACTCATTCAGTCATCAACTTTTTCATTTATTTGCTCGTTCGTTCTTTTGTACATTCCTTCATTTTTTCTTTCCTTCCGATTTGTTCATTTACTGCACCACAGAAGATTCTCTGGTCAAGTCAATGTCTTTGGTTTCAGCACTTGTTATCTCTTCGAACATGTAGGCCCTAACTGACCCCCCCCCCTCTCTCTCTCTCTCTCTCTCTCTCTCTCTCTCTCTCTCTCTCTCTCTCTCTCTCTCTCTCTCTCTCTCTCTCTCATATTCCCATCTTATCTCTTTTTTCTTCTTCTTTAAAGTGGTACTATTCTGAAAAAATGTCGTTGTCTCAGAATTGTTTCCCCTTTTTCGTACTTAATTTAAGCCATAAATGTTCTTGCTTGATGTTTGGCATGAATGTGTGAGTGAGAGGGCACGGTGCAAAGAAGCTATTGTAGCTTATCCTTTTTACCCTCAATAAAACATTCATAGTACTATTTCAATAAAACATTCGTATTTCGCATTTCGTATTTCTCTCTCTGTGCAGTGTGCCGCTCCTGTGAGAAGACTAATAATAAATAAGGTGACAGTGCATGGGAAAAACCAGACATAATGGAATATTGGCCTACATTGAAATTTCATTTTTACGTGGTGGAGCAAAGATAGCTTGTTAATACACAAAACACCAAACTGAGTTACCTTGTCTAGTTTTTATTTCATAATTATTTGAAATTTGGCATTGGAAATAGATCATTTGCAGAAACTGGGCATAGAAGATACACTTTTGTCTCTTTGTTTCTATTGACTTGATTTAGAAAACGATCAAATAAAGAAAGAAATCATTCAAAATTGTCTTTCATGTTGTGGATACTGGTAGAATACATACAAATAGACATAAATATGACCTAATTAAAAAAAATGATATTTTAGGGGTTGTTGACTATTTTTGGCTCTTGCTCAAAACCTTCTGAGCGACTTATGTAGGTTTTCTCCATGCACCGTCACCTTGTTTAAAATGCGCTCCTGTATGAGTCCTGACCATCTGTCACGTGACCACAAGTGATTGTACACGCGTGTCTCAGGTATGCTATAGAGAATGGGCATTGTTCCATCACACATTAGCATGAGAAGGTTCAACGCAGGGCAACAAAATTGGTTAAGGGATGTAAAAGCATGACCTATGAAAATAGACTTTTGTATTTAAATTTATACTCACTTAAAGGAAGAAGGGTAAGGGGAGACCTTATTGAAGCACATAAGATATTCAATGGCCTTGTTGATTTATTTTGGAATAACATATTTAAATCACCTCAATGCAGTACAACAAGAAATTCATACGGTAAAGTTTTTATTAAGCAATGTAATTTACTAACACAGTTGCTAATTGTTGGAATGATTTAACTTTTGATTTAAAATGTGCACCTAATGTTAATATATTCAAAAATCGTCTTGATAATTCTCCGAAATTAGTAAATGTATTTAGAAGCATTGATTAGTAATTTTTATATTATAGGAAAATTCAACCGTAAAACCTTGACCGCTAAAAAAAAAAAAATAAAAATAAATAAATATCAAATTGGAAATCGATGGGACTGCTAAAAAGCTTAACGGCTTGATTAGTCCCTATTCTACTACTACTACTACTACTACTACTACTACTACTACTACTACTACTACTACTATTATAATGTACAAAAAAGGGCTAAGTGTTGATTTTGTCCACTAACATACCCCGTCTTAAAGGGGCACCCTGACGGATGAGTTTTTGTAAGAAACACGTCGAGATCACCAGGAAAACACCCTTTACAGATATTTCAACACTCAGTTTGCTCTGGTTTCCAAGATATCAAACAGTCAAATCGGCGATTTTTCCTTGGCGGAGGTGCTGGAAGTCAAATTCTTTCACCCAAAGAGAGGGCGTTTGCCGTCTCTTTTCTAATGGCCGCTAAATCGTTTGCACGAAATTTTCGCAATACAAGCCTTTTTTTTTAAATTTAAATTTATACAGTATCTAAAGGAGTTTCGCTGACAACAAAGGAAATATCTGCTGCTTTTTTTTTTTTACTGCACTACAAAAAAAACAACCGCTTCAACCACAATGAGTGACCTCCACCCACCCCATCCAAAATGGCTACTCTCTCCGGCATCTCCGCCAAGAAGGAATCGAAATTAATTTCTAGGAAACCAGAGCAAAGTGAGTGTTCTGATCCTTGAAAAGGCTGTCTTTCTGGTGATCTCGACGTGCTTCTTGCAAAAAACTCATCCGTCAAGGTGCACCTTTAAACTTTAGTATCAGTTAATTAAATCACCAATCTTGGACGTGAACTAAATAAAACATGAACTGCACGGATGAAGCCACTTAACATTTAAAAGCGCCCCCCCCCCCCCCCCCCCCCCCCCCCCCCCCTGGGGATACCGGGGGTCTTTTGGATAAATAGTCCCCCCCTTCTGGAAGTTCTGTGTTAAGCTTGTAACTTCCTCTAATCTATCATTCTCTTTGACTCTGCCTTTTTCCTTTGCTTAATATCATCTATTGTCTTTCTGTCTTACCGATCCATTCTCCTGCCTTTTTCCTTTGCTTACTATCATCTATTGTCTTTCTGTCTTACCGATCCATTCTCCTGCCTTTTTCCTTTGCTTACTATCATCTATTGTCTTTCTGTCTTACCGGTCCATTCTCCTGCCTTTTTCCTTTGCTTACTATCATCTATTGTCTTTCTGTCTTACCGGTCCATTCTCCTGCCTTTTTCCTTTGCTTACTATCATCTATTGTCTTTCTGTCTTACCGGTCCATTCTCCTGCCTTTTTCCTTTGCTTACTATCATCTACTGTCTTTCTGTCTTACCGATCCATTCTCCTGCCTTTTTCCTTTGCTTACTATCATCTATTGTCTTTCTGTCTTACCGGTCCATTCTCCTGCCTTTTTCCTTTGCTTACTATCATCTACTGTCTTTCTGTCTTAGTGGTCCATTCTCCTGCCTTTTTCCTTTGCTTACTATCATCTACTGTCTTTCTGTCTTACCGGTCCATTCTCCTGCCTTTTTCCTTTGCTTACTATCATCTACTGTCTTTCTGTCTTAGTGGTCCATTCTCCTGCCTTTTTCCTTTGCTTACTATCATCTACTGTCTTTCTGTCTTACCGGTCCATTCTCCTGCCTTTTTCCTTTGCTTACTGTCATCTATTGTATTTCTGTCTTACCGGTCCATTCTCCTGCCTTTTTCCTTTGCTTACTGTCATCTATTGTATTTCTGTCTTACCGGTCCATTCTCCTGCCTTTTTCCTTTGCTTACTATCATCTATTGTCTTTCTGTCTTACCGGTCCATTCTCCTGCCTTTTTCCTTTGCTTACTGTCATCTATTGTATTTCTGTCTTACCGGTCCATTCTCCTGCCTTTTTCCTTTGCTTACTATCATCTATTGTCTTTCTGTCTTACTGGTCCATTCTCCTGCCTTTTTTTCAATAAACATTTTCAAAAAGATTTCCTCAAGTCGGACTTGCTTGGCCTAAATATTTCTTTGTCAGGTCCATAACGGCAGCATGGCGCATCTGCGCTGATATGTCTGAGCCACCGAAGAAGAAGAGGAAGAAGACATTCAACAACTATTTCCACTATCATTCTAACACTGACGCTGTTGAATAAAATATCGTTCTCTCTCTCTCTCTCTCTCTCTCTCTGTCTCTCTGTCTCTCTCTCTCTCTCTCTCTCTCTCTCTCTCTCTCTCTCTCTCAGTGTCTATTTACGTTAGTGCTTCAGATAAGTTTCCCAAAGCAGCCGTAGTTTAGTTTAGCTGCTTTTCCCCAATAAATCACCTGTAACCGTTGATCTATTAGCATTTGACGGGGAAGTTGGAACTGTATAGTGAGTACAAACTATACGTACGTGTCAGTGTGAATGCAAACGATAGTGCGTGCGTGCGTTTGGAATTTTGATTGATTGATGCGCGCGCGCGCGCGCGTGTGTGTGTGTGTGTGTGTGTGTGTGAAAGTCTAAGTAAAGTCAAGATTTTATTTAAAGATTGATATTGAATAAGCAAAAATGCATGCTTTATTTTCATCAAGCCGTGTGTGTGTGTGTGTGTGTGTGTGTGTGTGTGTGTGTGTGTGCGTGCGTGCGTGCGTGCGTGTGCGTGCGTGCGTGCGGTGTGTGTGTGTGTGTGCGCGCGCGAGAGCATGAATGCATGAATGAATGGATGGATGGATGGATGGATGGATATAGGCCTGTGAATGCATAGCATAAATGAGAACGTGTGTACACGAGTGCTTGTGCATGCATGCACATGTGTATGTGTGCATGTTTTTGAGAATAATGTGAGTGAATGTACCATGTGTGCATATTATGCGTGCATAATTATACAGTATTAGATTGTCAGCGTCTGTCTATCTGTGACTGTCTGTCTCTCCCTCTCTCCCTCTCTGCATAAAACCTAGTCTATGTCATGTGTGTGTGTGCCGGTGTGTGTGTGTGCGTGTGTGCGTGCGTGTGCGTGCGTGCGTGCGCGCGTGTGTGTGTGTGTGTGTGTGTGTGTGTGTGTGTGTGTGTGTGTGTGTGTGTGTGTGTGTGTGTGTGTGTGTGAGTAGGGTGTTCCTTCTGCCCGTGTACGCTGTCATGTGTTTTTAGTTAAGCATGAATTCAATAATGGGATGATCAATAATATTCGAACCATTAACAACAACAGCACCTATAAAAGAATGATCAGAACTAGCAGCATCTTGATCAGCAGTAGCAGCAGCAGCAAAGGAAGCAAAACAATCATCAAGATTCAGTTACATGCAGTACAGTAGTACTTTGTTCGGAAAATGGCAGACCGTTTGCAAGGTGATTTGAGCAATTTCATTGTTTGTGAGATAAGAAGATAACCTCCTTGGCTTTGCGGCATCTTCATCAGGACTCACTATCATATTAGCATCATCATCTATCATCACACAAAAAGAGAGAAAAAGAAGAAGAAAATGAAAGGAAAGAAAAGGAACGATTAAAACAAACAAGCAAAAACGATAAAGTAAATGAAAAAAAGAGACATGGAAAAACTGAGATAAAGAAGAAGACAGAAGAAGGGAAAAAACAGAAGAAAGAAGAAAAAGATTAAGGAAAACAAAACAAAAGGAAGAAAAGATGGAAATGAAAGCAAAGAAAGAAATAAGAAGAAGGGAGAGGGAGAGCGAAGGAAAAGGAAAAGGAACAAAAACGGACAAAAAATTCAAGGTTCCAGAGCGGCAACGGCAACGGAGGACGAGAGCAACAACAACGGCTTGAGAGTGTGAGAGTGAGAGTGCGAGAGAGAATACGAATGCGAATGCGAATACAGCAAAACTCGGTTATAAGAAAATCGTAGGGAGATACATTTTTCTTTTCTTATATCCGAGTTTTCTTAAACAGCCACAGCTAAACGAAGAGGGTTCCACCCCCACTGCCCTCTCCCCTTCCTCAACGTTGAAATCTGTATTCCCTGAAAATGTACAAACCTACTTCTGGTGTAACATCTAGTTATTTAGTTTTTATATCATTTTCATTTTTTAGTTGTAATGTAATGTCAGCTTCTGCTACATGTGTCCACTTTAGCACGAGATTTGTTCTCTTCACCCAACAATCTAACCCCCTTTTTTCCCCCTCCCCATCCCCATCTGACCCTTGTTTCCAACTTCTGCCATTTATGATTGCGTACTCACAGTCCCCAACTTTCTCTCATCTCAAAACATTTTTTTCTTTCTTTTTTCCTTTCCCCCCTGGTTTGTGTTCACAAATGCAAGCCTGGCTCTTTCGTTTCAACTTGGTTGTATCATTTACGCATTGAACTGTAGAGGGGAAGTATTGGTTTTTTGTTTGTGGCTCAAGCCACAAACCTATAACTCACTTTGTCGGTCGGTCGGTCGGTCTGTCTGTCGGTCCAAAATTGTCGCACATTTTGACAAAATGTCGCACTTCAAATCGAGGCTACACTTCAAAATTAATTGAGGCCGCTCTTTAAAATGATGTATTTTAAAAGCGTACAAAATAATAAACATACGTAATACAGACACTACAACAGACACGACGAGTATGCGGTGCTTCTTTTGATGAGTATAAGTAGGATACATAGTTTTAAATGTTTTCCAAAAGATATAAAAAGTTACGAAATGGTGCAGAGATAACATTCTGGTTTACAGATTAAAATTATTGAAAAGCCAGGGGAGGTAACTCATGATTGGAGTGGTAAAAATAGACCGCGTGCCACAAACTATGGCGATTTCGCGTTTGTTTATCTCGGTTTTTTGCTCCTTTTGATGGCTGCTTTTTGCTCCTTTTGTTATTTGCTATTTGCTGTTTTCTTATTTGTCTATGTTAATAAAGGCGCATCGAAGTCAAATTATTTCACCCAAAGAGAAGGCGTGTGCCGTCTCTTTTGTAATGGCCGCCTGCGTTTAGACCAAATCGTTTGCACAACATTTTTGTTTTTCTCACAACAAAAGCTCCATTTTTTTTTTTACTGAACTACAAAAAAAAGAAAACGCTTCAACCGCAATGAGCTTCAACCACAAGCTCAATGAGTTTCAACCCCCAACTTCAAATTGAGGCTGCTCTTTAAAATGATGTTTCGGTTTGAATTTGGTGTCATTTGTATGGGAGTGAAACCTGGTCAAAACAAGATTTCTTACCAGCTACAAGATGGAAAACACGTAAAACACGTGATCTGGGGGAAGACATGTCTTCCTGCCCCCCAAAAATTCAGAGCAAGCCAGCAAGCCAGCAAGCCAAAGAGAGAGAGAGAGAGAGAGAGAGAGAGAGAGAGAGAGAGAGAGAGTTAATTTAAAACTTCCAAGCTTGTATTATAGGGACATAGTTGCATTGTTTTCAGATTGCTTTATTAGCCCTCTACTTCATTCCAGAGTGGTGAGGTTTTGTGATTTTGTACCTTCTTTGCTGTTGTTTTGCCCTCACAATATCACGAGAACCACTGCAGAAAATCTCTTTAAATGTTGTAGGTAGTATATCAGTGGAAGCTGCCCCCCACCCCCTTCCCGAGTGGAGACATGCTCCCCCTAAAAAATAATGAGAGAGAGAGAGAGGGGGGGGGAGGGAGAGAGAGAGAGAGAGAGGGGGGGAGGGAGAGAGAGAGAGAGAGAGAGAGAGGGGAGGGAGAGAGAGAGAGAGAGAGAGAGAGAGAGAGAGAGAGTCAAAGTCAAAAATGGTTTAATTGTTAGGCCACTGGCCCATAACAATAACAATACAAGCATAAACTTTAAGTAACATCTCGTGCATTCCGCCTTTCACTCAAACATTGACGTCTAACTGTTAAAGCTTTATGCATAAACGATGCTACTTTAGAGATTAATTGAGAATTTTCGGAAGATAAGATTAGAGTTAACTTGAATAAAGATGGACCATTATAATATTTCTTTGGTATCAATTCCATTCTAAGCACGTTATATATAGGACAAGCAAAAAGAAAATGGACTTCGTTTTCTACTACATTTACACAAAATGTATCACCTTCATTGAGTTTATATTGCAAAAAGTGTTTTTAATGGGTGACATACCAATTCGAAACTTAGCAAAACACCTTCACCAAGTTATGTTCTTGATGTTGTTCAAATAGCTTTTACAAGATATTGAATTACAAAATGTTGAATATATTTCAAAGAAGTCGTGATTTTCTAAAGCAGAATGCCAATCTTGACTGAAGGAATCAATAAGTCTCTGTTTAAACACAGAAATAAACAATTTTATATTTCCCACTCCCTGCGCTTCCCAAACAAACCCAATACCATATCTGCATAGAACATTGCGTACACGACATGCCCATGTAACATAATATTGCCTCTGTAAACTAAGTAACATGTTATAACTTTTCTTCGGGTATCTGTCCTCATCCATGTTCACTATTCTTAACCAGAATTTCACACATTTTCTATAGGTATTAACAAAGAGAGGGTATCTTCCTGTTTCACTATAAATCAATTGCCTTGGTGCTTTTGGGCTCACACCCATGAATCGTTTTAAAGCTGATAAATGAATACGTTCTATGTGCTGTTGGTCAGAACATAAACCCCATACTTCCTATCCATACGTTAAAATCGGCTGAATTTGACAATCAAACATTTTGAAAAATAGTTGTGGGGAATGCTCTCCTATAGACCACATCAATCTAATAATTACGGAAACGCCCTTTCTTGCCCTATCTGCCAAATATTTTAGAGTGTAAGAAAACGAGAGCTTTGTAGATAGATAGATTCCGAGGTATTTGTAAATATTAACTATTAGTAGTTCTTGTCCACCAAGCGTCCATCTTTTAGATGAAGACAGATACCCACCATTTCTGAAAACAACAACATTTGATTTATCTAAATTCACAACTAAATCAAGTCGCTTTGCAGTATTGAATAATATGTTTAACTGATTCTGAAGACCCACAATAATATCTGAGAACAAAGCGACATCATCGGCAAAGAGGAGGATGAACAATTCAATAAGTTCTGGAGACAGCTGTATGCCATGCTTGCCATTACTAAGAACATCTTTTGTTAATTCATTAATGAAGAGTGAGAATAGAACAGGAGAGCAAACTTCACCCTGCTTCAAACCACGAGGACACAAAAAGGCTTCAGTTAAGTCCCCGTTTGCGTGCACTTGTGCTTTCACGACATTATACATGCTTTGTAAAGCTAAAAAGATCTTTCCATTTAAACCATTTGCAAACAGTATTTTCCATAACTTATCCCCACTAACAAAATCGAAAGCCTTTCGAAAGTCAATGCAAGCTACATATAGCTTTCTATGTCTCAGCAGTTGCTTTTGAATCATAGAATAGAGAGTAAATATGTGGTCAAATGTACTATGCTTTTCTCTAAGCCCTGCCTGCTCTTCCCCAATTATGCCACCTAGAGAGAGAGAGAGAGAGAGAGAGAGAGAGAGAGAGAGAGAGTTGATGAAAATAAATATAAACAAGTGCAACTCCGAGCGGCTGCAAAGTCCCCTCGCAGCATCGCCGAGCTACTCCGAAATTGGAATGTGTCGGCTGTACACACAGCGGGGAGACCATTGAGAACTGAAAACAGGACGCACGCACGGCCGGATGGACGGCCAGAAAGAAGTGGGACATATCGGGCCTGGGATCATTTAGTTTCCACCTATGCACTATCGTGAAACCCACTCACCTCCTCCCCTAATGCATCTCCTTCCCCCATCCAGCCAGTCACTGAGGCAAGCAAGACTCGGCGATGCCAGCAGGCTAGCACACGCGCGCAGGAACTCAGTAGTCAAGTGTGAGCCACAGTGCTACAGCCAACTGTTTGCTACCCCCCCCTCTCTCTCTCTCTCCCTCTCACCACTCTCTCTCTCTCTCTCTCTGTCTCTGTCTCTTTCCCTCACCGCTCTCTTTCTCTCTCTGTCTCTTTCTCTGTCTCTGGATGTTTCCAGCCGTGTTGGTGGAGTCTAGGCTTACGGGTTCACTTGTAATATTTACATCAAATGATCAGTCAACAGATAGTTTCAAACCATGAAGTTTCCAACAATGCTTTGTGAAATTTTCAAATTAAAAAAAAGAACAAAAAAAGAACGAGCGCAGAGAACACTTCATGACAACTGTGTTATAGACCATTCATCAAGAAATGTTGTGGAAAAAAACTGCATTGAAATACATGCAAAACTTCGCGAGATATTAGCGATTATGTGTTTTGGGGGTTGAACCCCGTAACTGGCGCGACCTTGACCTTAATGTAAAACTAAATACATCAGTGGATAGCTTGCATCTTGGCAAACTAGTATGCCCAATTTGATGATGATAGACTGAATAGTTTTTGAGAAAAACGGACGAATAGCCGGACGGACGGCACGCCGGACGGACGCCGGACGGACCAGACAGAAACAATAGTTCCCGAACCTTCGGCTCGGGGACTAAAAATTCGCCGGCACCACGCTCGCAAGTAGAGTGGTAGGTTCTTCAGTTAAGAAAACAACAAGAACAAAAACTTCTTTGCGGAAGTAAGAACTTGAATCTGCACGTGACAGTTGCATGTGATCGCGCGCGTGACGTTGTAGACACGCGTCCTCACAAATGACAGTATGTGCAGAAGTGAAGTGGGAAAAGGCAGAGTGGGACAGAAAGAACATTTCGCATAGCATTGGATGGGAAGATTACGTGGATGGCTGCTTTTAAAGGTGGACCCTGACGGATGAGCTTTTTGCAAGAAACACGAGATCACCAGAAAGACAACCTTTAATTTTAAGGATCGTTACACTCACTTTGCTCTGGTTTCCTAGAAATTAAATCATGAAAACGGCGATTCCTCCTTGGCGGAGATGCCGAAGAGAGTAGACATTTTGGATGGGGTGGGTGGAGGTCACTCATTGTGGTTGAAGCGTTTTCCTTTTTTGTAGTGCAGTAAAAAAAAAAGGAGCTATTTCCTTTGTTGTGAGCGAAACTCCTTTAGATAAACTGTATAAAATTTTAAAAAACTAAAATAAAAAGGCTTGTAAAATTTCGTGCAAATGATTTGGCGGCACACGCCTTCTCTTTGGGTGAAAGAATTTGACTTCCAGCATCTCCGCCAAGGAGGAATCGCCGATTTGACGGTTTGATTTATAAGAAATCAGAGCAAAGTGAGTGTTGCAATTTCTGTAAAGGGTGTTTTCCTAGTGATCTCGACGTGTTTCTTGCCAAAAGTCATCCATCAGGGTGCCCCTTTAAAGGGCTCCGCCACATGGGCGGCCATACTCCGACTTCAGGGGACTTCGCTCCATTCATGGAGCCACCCACACCTTCACTCCACCCGTGGAGTGACAACAGCCAACAATTCTTTACAGCGTGTAGGGAGAACTGCCACTGGTAAAGACAGCTTCCATTGGGCACAGCCGCATCATTTTAATATTGGCCATGGGTCAATTTCACTTGCATCACATGTACAGACACAGTGAATAGCCAAGGACCCTTGACCACTGCCATTTGTAATCTATGAAAGTTACATGCGTAATGGAGATACCAAAGAAAACTTAATTCTTTAATTAAATGCACTTGCTTGCACACTATCATGGTGATGTCATGTTCTTCATCATTGTGTGACGTCATTGACAATATGATGTAAGGGCCTGTGACCAACAGTCATGGGTTCTTGAGTTGTCTCCTTCACTTGCTAGTAACTTCATTCTGGTGAGACAGATGCTTACTGCTGATTGTGCACTTCTTAGTTATTGTACAATTTGCAAATGTTTTGAAGTTTTCAATCCTGGAAAACGTAGCTTCCAAAAAAGTCACCCTCTAATTCATTTTTTCCCCAGTCCTGAATGCGCAAAGCATGCCGTTTTTGAAGAAAATGACTGTCGATAATTCATATACATAACAGTTATGTCATTGAGAGAAAGAAATGAGAAGAGTGACACTTCTTTGAGTACAGTAGAAAAGATGATGCGTAAACATCTTCTATTGAGAAAGCTTGGGTACCCAATTTCCTAAGTGATAAATATTAGAAACGATCTAATTATTGTCTGACAGAAATGCTTTGAAAGTTTTAGCCAAAATGGACCCAAATAAACGCATTAATTTCCGCGACGTCATCAGAAAGAACCAGACTTGGCAGAGTTCAGTTCCTGCATCATTTTAAAATAAAAGCGCCATTGAGATGTAAAGTGGTCTTGTTGTGACAAACCAGTTGTGCTGCAGTCAACATTCCATGTTTGCTACTAATGCTAGTGACAGGTTTTTTTTGGCAGCAATAGCCCCTCCTCTGCCCCTTCAATTCATTTAAGACGGTTTCACGTTTGGGTTAGGAACAGGGTTTGGGATAGGCTTAGGGATAGGTTTAGGGTCAGCTTAGTCATCAACTTTTATGTTTTGGTTTATTTGATACTAAACTGACCCTAAACCTATCCCTAACCCAACCCCTATTTCAAACTCAAATCCACACAAATATCCCAAACCTATTCGTAACCCTAATTGAAACCATCTATGAATGGAAGGGGCAGATGAGGGAGCTATTCTTAAAATTTGCCGTTTTTGCCTTTCTTTAATAACCAAAGGGTCTGTCATCATTGATACTATCCAACGACAACACTTACAGCAACCCATTGTGCTCAAGTGGTTTTGACGCAGTTACCATATCAGTCTGACAGCGACGCCCAACCATTGATACAAGCAAGAATCTACTTTTGCATGAAAACGTTAAGGTCGCTGTGACCTTCCAAGAGGAGCAAGGTAATCAATGTTTGGAACACTTATTTTGCAGACTGTCAACGCCATTCATGCCATAAGAAGCACTGCTGAGATGTTGTATTGACTTTAATCATCTCACCGTCAAACTGAAACAAAAGAAAATGCAAAACCCATTCAAGTCTAACTTAACTTACATTTGTGTGTGATTTGTTGTTTTTGTTGTTGTTTTGGGGTGTGTTTTTTGGGCTGTCCCATCTTCTGGGCCATACAGTGGCGTTGCTCCCACGCCGCTCGTTCCGAATCCCAATTCGCAGCTACACCCCGGTTTGTTCAAGTCGCAGAATCCGAGACCAGCAGTCCAAGGGGAGCGAATCTATGTTAGGCCATCAGGAGGCAACCAACCGAGGAGACACTGCACTTCTGCTGAGTCACTTCGGTGGAGTTCAGTGGAGCCTGTTCAGGACACCACCTACTAAGCCCCCTACTGACGACACTATTATCTTAGTCGCGGAGCCAGCGTGAGTGAGGTCTTCCTCCGAGGGCGCCACCATGACCGTCCACCGACAGCTCCCCAGAACACACTGATCCCCATGACTTTGACCCGAACGCACCAAGGCATAGACTGGATTGGAAACCGAAACTGAGGTCACCATGAGAGCAGGGCATGCAAAGCCACAGAATTTGAGACATTTTTTAATTTTATGATTGATGGAAAATGAGGCCGATGATAACGATGATGATGATGCTATGGAGTTCCGTATCGGTCTGAGACTGCATGGCAGGGCTGTATTCTACGCTTCCTTTCATAATGATATCCCGGCGTTAACCTGACCCGAGAACTACAGACACCTGCAGTGTTGGTCTTGCAATTAGAGCAACACTCTCAGAATCGCATCCGTTAAGCGGATGAAACTCGACTGTGTGGTTTCAGTCTTCCCATTGAGCCCATAGCCACTCACTCTGGGTAGGAGTCGGTCCAGGACCGAAAAAAACCTCGCCTCTGATGGGACTCGAACCCAAGACCTCCCAGCCAGTAGTCCGCGACGCTAACCACTACACCACGGCGGCTGGTGTGTGTGTGATTTGTTGAAAGAAACAAATAAAATTAAAAAAAAGGTAATAACTTGTTTTGTTTGTTTTCTCCCATAAGAAACAAAACAATATTCCTTGAATAAGCACAACACAAAGAAATGGTGTATCATCTCTTCACTTTCAGTACACACAATTACAAAATGTCTTTGTCTTCAACAAAAAACTCTATTGTCGTAAAAATGACGTTCGTAGCTCAGTCTCATTTACACACGATCGTTCCACATGTGTCATACACAAATAAAAAGACTTAAAAACAACAAACCTTTACCAATGCTAATTGGCCACACAAATCAACAATACACTCTTCTAATTAAAGTGAACATATTAAATTCACCTTGATGGCAACTTTGTCTTGGATTTGGAGATGAATGGCATTGCGTGGTTTGAGAACTTTCATTGACTGTGGAAAATGGCGGTTCCAGTGAAAACGTTCGGTCAACGTAGTAACCTCTAACAAAATTAAAGACATTAACTTATTTACAAATTTGTTCACAAAAATGAAATATTTAAGTCATGAAATATAATCGTTAGTGACAGATTATACTCATTACAAAAAACATGTCTTGAAAAGCTCGCAAAACAAAAACAGCTTTGGAACTTAGATTAACGTAATTTAACAATGTACGAAAATAAAAGAGTGGACTTGGCCTGGGACATTTCAAAACGAAAGAAATAAAGAAAAATCAATAACGATACCAATCCCGTATTCAAATGACGGCCCTCACACGCACTCCTGCAATCCGTCCTTTATATAACAGTATTACATTATACAAAACCAATGTTTAAAAACCAACACATTACTACTCCACTAGATCGGGATGCCGTCACTTGTTGTCCTGGTTACCCATCAAACTGCTAGACCCCACCCTCGGCGTCCATGTACTATACCAAAAATCCCCATCTTCACAACATCCATTGCTGTCCCTGATGGCTTTTACACAGACTTCATGTAGCATCACATGACTCATTTATTTCCTTATCAGTTTAGAGTGTTTGGCTGGGCGAACTTTTCTGGCCCCTGGGCCCTCACAAAAAGCACAAGATCACAGTTCCGACCCTTACCTGAACGAAGCTACCAAAACGACCTTGAAACATGGCGTGGAAGGCTGGAATTCCTTTGTTCCTGTTTTATGGACCCAAGGACAAACTTTAATGAACAACCCATGTAGTCAGGCTGCCAGTCTTCCACACTCTGGCTAGGATTGTCTGCCTGCCTGCCTGTCTGTTACTCTAGCTATGAATTAATACATTATTGGCCGCATATCCACTGAAAGGAAGCATCCTTTTGTTACCACATACCAATGTTTCCACACACCATTGTTGTATGCTAGTCTGTCGTTTCCGACAATGACTGCCAGATAACAGAGGGGGGGGGGGGGGGGGGGGCATATACTATTCTGGCAGGCTGGGCAATAATTTGTTTATAGTGGAGATACCTTGCCCATGTTACATCCCCACTCTCAGCCAAAGGGAATGGGACACAGCTGGCATTGAGGAAGGTCCCCAAAGGCCAGCCCATCCCTTTGGCTGCAGCACCAGAGCCATTGCAAGGGCCCCCTTGTTCGAGAGTCAGTCTTCCACAAGAGACTAAACTGTACTGTGATTTTCCATTACTGTAGAAAATCATCTATTGTTATCACATACCATTAGACCCACATACCGCTATTATAGGTATGTGGGAACAAAGGTATGTGATACCAATCAATATGGTATGTGGTAGTTATTGCATTTTTTCATTAATATTTATATCATAATTGCGGGAATAACAGTATGTGGGACTAGTCGCACCACAATTGTGGGACCTGCGGTATGTGGATCCACTGATATGTGGTACTAAATGTGTGCCTGACACGTCAATTATTCCCAGATACTTTTGTTTTCACATAGTACTTGTAAGCATACATACCATTGAACCCACAACATTCTTGTGATAATATCTATGTGGGACAAAAGCTTTGCATTCTCATTGGTTCCTGAACACAAACGGCAAGCCATACGTACGTACTTCCAATGCATTGCATCTAAATACCAAATGGTATCGAATGGTGCCGAATAGTGCTGAATTGTACCAAATAAAACCAGACGGTTACAATGAGCACTGAATGTGTCTTTTAAATTAAAACGCTATGCGGCAGTCGGTTGTGCAACGGGCACACCAATATTACAACAATCCTTTATCCAGGATCATTTTATTGTCTGTTATCGACTTACTTGTGACTAAACTAGGCCTATTCTTAGAATCAACTCCCAATTATAGACAATTTTGGCCACTGTGGTCGTTTGAGGTTCAACTTTAATTTGTCATTCCAATTGTTCAATGATACATTATTAGGATTATCGCCAACACTATCATTCCAGTCACACAAATATGACACCAAACATGCCTTGTTAAACTCAAATCATTTCAGGACTTCAGGATTCTGGCTTGGAGCTAGTCATGACGTCACAGTGCTCTGGCTACATCATCATGGGAAACAGGAGTGGACATTTCGAAGAAGACATACGTATACCTGCATCACCTGGGTTTCTTGTGACCAGTTTTAAACCACTGGTAAGGGAGAGCCAGCATTATGTATCTTTAAGGAGTCATGGGATTTCTCGTAGACACATGTGGAGTAACAAGCGTCTTTACTCATCTGCGGCTCGTATATACGATGCTCCAAACAAGACATATTATTTATATGCAATCAGTAGCCATAACGAAAGAAGCACATGGTCAGGTGTTCACCAGCATTTCCAGTTCTTCTTTTCTTTCTTTAGCGAAGCAAACAAACCTCAAAGGCTGACCAGGCTGTTCTCTTCATTCAAACCTGATTCCATGGACCAGCCCCTTCGCCTGTGGAACTGCTCCGTGGAGAACTACCCCAGCTTCCAGCTTCACCTGGACTGTAACTTGCTGACAGAGTGCGAGGACGGACGGGATGAAACCGGACGCTGTCCCTTCAGCAGTGAGGACTGCCAGGGACTGGTGGCCATGTGTGGTCGATGCTACAAATTCATTGTACATATCGACGTATTCACGTCTCGTGAAACCAGCGATGAGACGAGCTTTAATAATACAGGGAATGAGCAGTGTGAATCACACGGTGGGGTAGTTGGTTTCCCTTCATGCGTGTATGACTTGTACAATAATCTGGCAAAAAGATCTGGGAGATTTTTTAACTTTGAAATAGTGTCAGCTGGTTTACAAATAGCAAAGCCATCAATGCCTGTTCTTTATGAATACTCGGTGCAAACGGCTGACAAAACAGTCCTATTCCATCATTTCCGTAATGATCGCCTCTTTTTTTTATATAGGAAATCCATTGTTGCACTGGATTTGGAGAAAATAAATATTATTCAAGTATCCTCAATTCGTCCTTGTTTCCCAGGTATGGAATGTGATAAGGTTGGGGTAATTTGTGAAATCAGGACTGACATGACTACAGAAAGTCGTCCACATGGAATCTCCCCAGTCAGTGTTCAGAAATACATGAAAGAGAACTTGTATCATTTTACACAGTGTCAGGGTGGGGATGGAATATACCGACATGTTTCCTGTGGATCTAACAGACACAAAGAGTGTCACCAACACTCTGCCATGAACGGTCATTTGTTTGAGCACAGATCAAACTTTCATGTTTCAAATTCTGTAGAACACAGTGCCTCTGTGCTCCCTGCATTTACCTGCAGTAACAATGCTTTCGTCATTCTGTCTTATTCTTTGGTGTGTGACTTCATAGCTGACTGTCCAGACTCCAGTGATGAATCGTTTTGCCACCATCCTGTGTGTGGCAAGTCTTCTTTCAAATGTTCCAATGGTCAGTGTGTCTCCTACAGCAAGGTGTGTGATGGCGTTACGCAATGCAAAGACAAATCAGGCAAAGAGATGCTAGCGAATAAATGGTTTTCTCAAGTGCGCATCCCACCCCCAGTGTTGATAAACTTTGATGGGGGTTTGTTTTTCAAAGTGACACCGATGACAGTAAATGACTCATGTCCTGACAGTCACTACCGCTGTCCTGGTGAGATGAACGACTGTCTGCCCATCTACACACGGTGCAATGGGATGTATGACTGCACAGGGCATGAAGACGAACAGTGGTGTGAGGAGATCGCATGTCCAGGACTTCTTCAGTGCAGGTATTCTTCTGTGTGTGTTCACAGTGACCACGTCTGTGATGGCTACCCTCATTGTCCACATAATGATGATGAACTGTGGTGTGAAATTCACTGTCCTGACACCTGCCTTTGTCAGGCCAACTCTTTTCTCTGCCCCAAGCCATTCAATGCAGCTCTCTTCTCTAGCCTCCGCTCCTTGGATGCCTCTGGTTCAGGGATGACACTGTCTGATGTCAGTGATAATATTTATCTTCTTCATCTGATTCTTGCAAACTGCTCCCTGGCAAGCCTGCCTAAAATCACATTATTACATTTGAGATTCCTTGACTTAAGTTTCAACAGACTGAATCATTTTAACATCAGTTCTATTATAGGATCCCCAAATTTACAAGTTCTGTCCATATCTCATAATCCTGTTACACTGCTTTGTGCCAACCATTCCTATGATGTTCAAAGCACAATGCTGGTGTCCATAGACTTGTCATACACAACTCTTGAACTGTTTGATTCTGAAGTTTGGACAATGTTTGCTTGGTTACAGAAGCTCAACTTAACGTTTACTAGCATTCACACTATCAGCCCTAAAGGTTTTCAGTACATTCCTCGTCTGACAGAACTGTACCTAGATGGCAGTCCCGTGGAAACGTTTTCTGCTGATGCTTTCAAAAATCTGTTACATCTACGTCTCATATCAACAAATAATTATAAACTGTGCTGTGAACAGATTCTCCCCTTTAATTTTGATGGATCATGTGTTGCCCCTGGAGATGAAATATCGTCATGTGAAGATCTCCTGCAGTCATGGACGTACCGTGGGTTTCTGTGGCTGATGGCCTGTCTGACCATATCAGGCAACATCTTCTGCTTCTGTGCACGTGTGTTGGTTAACAAGACGACTTCATCCAGTGGTTACACTGTCTTTGTCACCCACCTGACCATGTCTGACTTTCTGATGGGAGCCTATGTTACTGTTATAGGAGTGGCCGATGAACACTATCGTGAGATATATTTGTTTCAGGATCACTCATGGAAGGGGAGTGTGACCTGTAAGATTGCTGGCTTTCTCTCTCTATTGTCCAGTGAAACTTCAGCTTTGTTGATCTGTCTGATAACGTTGGATCGCTTCATTGTCCTCTGCTTTCCGTTCAGCTCCTGGAGATTCGGAAAAACATCAGCAGCATTAGTTTGTGTTTTGACCTGGCTGGTTGGCTGGTTTCTGGCCTTGTTGCCATTACTTCCAGCCACATCACATTGGAAGTTCTATGGCCAGACAGGGATATGTATTCCACTGCCTATCATGAAGCATGAGTTCAAAGGAAAAGTGTATTCTTTTTGTGTAATGATTGTCCTTAATTTCATCTTGTTTTTACTTATTTCTGTTGGCCAGGCATTAATATACTGGTCAATACAAACCAACAGTTTCAAAACTAATTCTACCAGAGTGTCCAAAGATATGGCCATTGCACAACGCCTGGTCACCATTGCAGTGACCGACTTCATGTGCTGGTTTCCTATCGGACTCTGTGGAATTCTGGCATTGTCTGGCATCCCCATCTCTGCAGATGTGAACGTGGCCTTGGCTATCTTTATTCTACCTTTAAACTCTGCCATTAATCCTTTCATGTACACGTTGAATGTCTGGGCAGAGAAGCAAAGGCAATTGAAAGAGGCTCTGCTTCTGAAATGGATGGAGTCTCAGGCTGACGTGATTTATACACATTGATCTCCTTCCTGCCTGGCTTGTTCTGACGTTGATCCAGCACACAACAAAAACATCTAGATTACATAATATTGGCTGCAATAGATAGGCCCTATGATAAGCACACTGTGAAAGAAAAGAATAACAAAAATTGTTTATCACCTTTTTTTCTGTTTTCTTTTCTTTTCTTTTCCAGTGTGCTTATACCTGTTATAGCAAATACTAAGTAATCTAGATGTTTCGAGCACCTACCCAGATAGCACACTGCTTGTGGGCCAACGTTGGGCCGACGTCGGCCTGTCGGGAAGCGCTCGGCCGTGGTTGGCAATTTGGTGGCTAATGGTTGGATTGCCGATCGTCGGATATACCACCAAATGCCGACGACGGTCAGCAATCCGACCATTAACCGACATCGAAATACCGGCGACAGTAAGCAAATGGGTGGCAAAGGGCCGGATTCAGGGACATCCGTGGTCGACACGACAGCAGCCTGCCGACCTTAAACCACCCCATCGGATTATGGGTGGCAAACGCTCGGCTTCAGGGTGAATGAATGTCAGCATGCCACCTGAAAATATCCCATGGTCGGTCAATGACGTCTGGCCGACTATGGGCCGAAGCGTCGGCTCGACGTGGACAGGATGGGCAGAAACGACAGGTAGCCGACGTCTGCAACCGATGATTTTCCGACGTCGGCATTTGAGCGGTGTGCTATCTGGGTAGTATAAGCTATAAGTTTGTTGTGCTGCATGAAACTGTGTTATTGCTGCTATGCTATACCTTTGTTTATGAATACATTTTGTTTAAACCAGACAACAAAAAGCCAATGAAAGAAATGTGACCTCCTCCCATGTAACGTTTAGCTCAGCGTCGTTCAAAACCCCTCAACCCCTTCCTTTCCTACTCCTATATCTGCAAGGAGGAGGGTACGTGGTGTCGTTAATGATGTCCGAACGTTTGGTGTCATAGTCATGGAATGCTAGGTTTTTTTTTAGACAAGATAATAATTATACTTCTAGACCATGCATGGTCTTAGATTGAGTCTAATAGGTCTCTCTTCGATTTCACAATCAAATAATAGAGTTAAAAGGCAAATTCTCAATATTTCTCTGGAACCAGTAAGGAGAAGAAATTATATATTTGGTTCTTGAAACTGAACACTATAATGTACTGTCGGTTCTTCTCTTCATTTCTCCTTACACACCTCTTAATAATAATAATAATGAGGAAACATTATATAGCGCCCATCCTACTATGTAGGCTACAGGGCGCTTTGCACAGAATTGAAATGGAATAAAAACATGAAACAAAAATCCAATAACATGAGCAGACAAAACAATACCGGTCAGACTTCGTTTGGCCGGTAAAAATGCACATAACAATCAGCAACAACAACTGCTGTGACTACTACTACTACTACTACTACTACTACTACTACTACTACTACTACTACTACTACTACTACTACTACTACTACTACTACTACTTATAATAGGCCTAATGCACGTATGCATTGTCAAACAGCACATATTCACAACAACTTACACACAAAAACAACACACACACAACCAGCATACGCACACGTACACACACACACACACACACACACACACACACACACACACACACACACACACACACCATGCATACATACACTCATATAGGGGCCTACATGAACGCATCACACGCACATACACAACACAAACATGCGCACACACACATACACCACACATACGTGCGTGCATGCACGCACACGTATACACACGCACACACACACCGACACGACACACACGCACGCACGCACGCGCGCCATACCACTTTCCCCAACAACAACACTACACATGCACACTGAACAAATCTGAAGTTGCACACACACGAGCCATCACATGCACACGCTGGCCAAGAAGCCTCTCCCCCTTCCCTTTTCTCGAACCACACGTCTGAAGATGTCAGTTGTACCATTGAAAGTAGCAAGTAAATCGATCAATCACGTAGTTAATACTGCCTCCTGTTATATCTTGCGTGATACTGACGTCAACATAACACCACCATGATCTTCTACAAACACAGTGTTGGATTATATTACATTTCTGATCTTTACAAAACAGACGAGGCTTGTGAATTTTATACCTCTTCACCAAACGGTTTGTAGTATAGGCCTACTATCGGTTCTTTTATTCGGCCCCCTTTTTTTGGGTGGAAGGTCAAGGTCAAGGTCCAAGATGGAGGCTGCTAATTTTTGTCTGTGAAGTTTCCGCTTAGATTTTCAGAGAAAGAGAGCAGTTTTTGGTTTCAAAAAATTCTAGGTGGCTGATTATTGGCCCCAGTATCCAAAGGAGCATATTCTGTGGAATTGTAAAGAAGTATTTCCAGGCGAAGTTTGAAATATTCCTGGTTTGAACTCAGACAACTGAGTACTCACCTTCACATTTCAGTGTTTTCATTTTCCTTCGCAGTTTCGGTCTACGGCACTTTTCTAATTGCACCTTAACTGATATCTATTGCACTTCTGCTAACATTGGTAAGCCCAAGGTATTTATTTACCAGTCGCGAAGCGAGACTGGTATTGTTTTCACTTTGTCCGTCCGTCCGTGTCACGGAAATTTCTTTCATGTAAATAGTTGTGGGTTTTTGAGACCCACTGTGACGCGCACATCTGGGTTTAGCGCTTTAACTTTTGTTGTACACTTGTCACTGTCAGTTTTTCTTCTTTTGAAGCAGGCAGTTCACGGATTTGTACAGTTTTCTTTTTCTTTTAAGAATAAAACAAGCGCGAAATCGCAATAGTTTGTGGCACGCGGTCTATTTTTACCACTCCAATCATGAGT
This sequence comes from Phymorhynchus buccinoides, assembly GCA_017654935.2. Classification (NCBI taxonomy): domain Eukaryota; kingdom Metazoa; phylum Mollusca; class Gastropoda; order Neogastropoda; family Raphitomidae; genus Phymorhynchus; species Phymorhynchus buccinoides. The sequence goes on from JAGGCT020004138.1 coordinate 104,764, forward strand.
TACCTCCCCTGGATTTTCAATAATTTTAATCTGTAAACCAGAATGTTATCTCTGCACCATTTCGTAACTTTTTATATCTTTTGGAAAACATTTAAAACTATGTATCCTACTTATACTCATCAAAAGAAGCACAGCATACTCGTCGTGTCTGTTGTAGTGTCTGTATTACGTATGTTTATTATTTTGTACGCTTTTAAAATACATCATTTTAAAGAGCAGCCTCAATTAATTTGAAGTGTAGCCTCGATTTGAAGTGCGACAATTTTGTCAAAATGTGCGACAATTTTGGAACGACAGACCGACCGACAGACCGACGACAGACCGACCGACAAAGTGAGTTATAGGTTTGTGGCTTGAGCCACAAACAAAAATGCAACCTTTTCATTGTGCAATTCGTGCGATGCGTGTGTGTGCACGTGTTTTCTGTCTTTCTTTTCCCACTTCATACTCAGGCGAGTCCAGACTGGTGATTTCTGCGTTGCTTAAATTTGTCTCCGTGGGTGTAGTCGTGGCCATTCGCTTGTAGTCAGACGAGGAGTGGACACCTAGTCGGTTCGAACCCGAGAGCCCTTCGACCCTTCAGGGCTGGAAAACTCTCACTGTCCTATCCTGGGCAGGGAACTCAACATTCAGTTGTTGGGTGTAGCTGTATGTTGCTGGTCTGGCGGAGAGACCAGTTTGTCTTTGTCTTCTTTTTCACAGGGGTGTTGGTATGTATTTAATTCGAGCAGGTTTATTGTAGTAGCATTTTGTTGCTCGTTCATATTCTTTTCTTATTAATTCTGCTAGCGTGAGTTTCATTTGCTAGTTCGTCCATTCTTTTCTTGGATTCATTTTTGGGCGGAAAATTGGTGTGCTTAAATATTTTGTTCAAAGGAAACGATTCTAGTTTTTTCTTAAGGTTTGGTCAAATTTAATTCGTACCTTTTTGTCGTTAATTCGTATTTTCGTTCCAGGGTTATTTCCCTTTTTGTCGTCTACAGTGTTCAAGCCTCTTCTTATGTTTCGTTGTTATGGGCTCAACTTTTTAGTTTTACCCTTAGTTGACTCTCTGTTGCAGTGGCTGACTCAGGCAGAGTTATTTCCCTTTGCTTTGCTTCAAGGTGGCACCCAGAGCGCACTTGAGTGGGGCCGGGTTTTGTCTTGTTGCGTGTTGTCATTTGTCTATTATTTTATCAATATTATTATTAATGTTATTCACTCTCATTTGTATTTGTACTTTAATTATTATTATAATTACGTTTGTTAGTAATATTAGTTCTATTTTTCACTGTAATTAATTTGTTTCTATTAATGCACTTTTGCTCCGCTATTGAGCAAGAGAGTGTTAAGCGTCTAACGCAACAATAATTTACATGATAAAGTACGTGAAAGAGATACAATGGTTTTTTTTTACATGAACATGGCCCACTGGACAACGGACTTTCACCCTTTCTACCTTCCCAACAAGCAACGTCAGACTGTAGCCCCACCCCAGTACCTTTTCCCTGACTGACTGAATCCCAAGCACTATCTCGTGGACGTTTTCTCAGCCTGGAGGTTTAGCCCCGTCCTGTTTCTTCATGGTTCATTGCAGTCCTGAATGAATCCATCCCTCCACCTGGGAATCCCAACGCTGATCTGATGCGGGTCTGCCTCATCATCCCGCTGGTGCACTGCAGTACTGTGGGTCCGGGTATGGGTCAACGCAGACTGAAGAGAGAAGCTGAGTGTCAACTCTTCTTCCCGACCCTCACTTCCTGGGTGCTTGTTGACAGGACCGCACAACATGAACAAGGCACGTGAGCTAGGGGGTCAGTGTAAAAGGAGAGGGAACGGGTGGGGGCATCAGTTTTGCCAGAAGGACATCGCCGAGGAACAGTGCGGACATTACTCGTAAAGACTGGGGAATGTGGGGAATGGGACATTCGTGTGCGTGTGTGATTATAATTAGCCCCCCTGAGTCAGGGAAAGTATTACTATTGTGTCATAGTGGGCATTACTAGTTAGCGCCTGGTGCCAACACCCCACCTGAGGACAGTTGCAAACTGGTGGGATTCGAACAAAATACCTTTGACTTAGGCCTATTAGTAGTGATGAATGATTTGTCTATGCTTATTTAGTAGCATATTTACATAACACGGAAGATCTGTTCTTTCATAATAAATGTTGTCTGTTGTTTTCTGAAACTCCAGCTGGATTGCAGCAAGGTCTTGATGGCATCAAACAGTATTGTGAAAAATGGAAATTGAAATTAAATGCTAAGAAATGTAAAATTGTTATTTTTTCTAAGGGTAAGGTTAGATGTATTCCTGACTTTTTTTTTTATAGGAACAGAAAAGATAGAGGTAGTTCATGATTTTTTGTACTTAGGATTAAAGCTTAACTATGATAACCGATTTCATGTTGCACAACGTGACCTGTTTGATCGAGCTTCTCGAGCAATGTTTGCTTTGTTAACAAAAGCTAAGTTACTGAAACTTCCTGCAGACCTAATGATTGATCTATTTGATAAAACTGTACTTCCAATTCTTACATACGGATGTGAAATTTGGGGGTTTGACATGAATGATTTTATTCAAAGACTGCAGCTAAAATTTTATAAGTTGGTTTTGAAAGTGCGACAATCGACTCCTTCTTTCATGATATTTGGAGAGACAGGAAAATATCCCGTATCAGTCACTGTTAAATCCAGAATGTTATCATTTTGGTTTAACCTAGTAACACACCATCACAGTGCAAGTGAAAAGCTATCATTTATTGTGTATAAAACCCTTTTGAGAATGTATGAATTAAATGTACACAAAAATAAATATATCAAATGCATTCATACGTTATTAAATGACATTGGTTTAAGTAGTTTTTGGTTGAATCAAAATTTGCTTGAAGGGTCCTTTGTATATGGTTCAAAGAGAAAGTGAAGAGATGTCTTAAAGATAGCTTCTTACAAACCTGGTACATGCATGTTGATAATGATGAATTATATATGAACTATAGAATGTTTAAACCATCATTTGGTGTTAATCCCTACTACTTAGTACTTCCTCAGAATTATGTGTTTACCATTCTAAAATTTAGAACAACTAATAATAACTTGCCAGTAAATAAACTGCGCTACGATAATATACCCAGAAGTGAAAGAAATTGCGAAAAGTGTAGTGTACATGATGTGGCAGATGAGTTCCATTATTTGTTTGTCTGTCCCTTCTTTAATACTGAAAGAAATAGATATCTTCCACGGTACTTTTTTGTGCGACCAAATGCGTATAAATTTAATGCTTTGTTTTCCTCCAAAAATAAGAAACTTTTGATTAAACTTAAGCACTTTGTTACAGTTATAAACAGTTCTTTTCGATGATTTGAATGGACAAAATGTAACATGTTTGTTTGTTTTTTTGTAATAATGATATATGTATATTTGTCCTAGTTATTTCCTTGTCGTTCATAATATAGACATCACTCTGTTTTGATGTTCGATTGTTTATCTATGTGTGTACTTTGTTTTATATTTCTGTGCCCCAAGTGGGTATGAAATAAAACATTTGCCTTGCCTTGTTATGTCTAAAACCTTGTGTTTGCGTGCTCTGCTGGTGAGTGTGTAGTTCAGGAGCAGTGGATCCGATCTCATCCTTTTGAATCCTCCTTTATGAAGGTAGTCCGTGTTGGCTTGTGGTCTAACCCGAGTTAACACGTGACAGTCCGTCCGTGTTCAAATTTGCTCAAAATGTATATTTCGGTGTAAAATGGCCTCACATACAGTTATCAGTGTGTTTCAACGAAAAAAACAAAGGTTTGTTTGTCTGTCTGTGACGGCGATAACTCGAGAACGCTTGGATATATCGACATGAAAATTTACAGGTGGATACTAGGGGTCAAAAGCTTGGACAAGTTCGAATTTGGGCAAAATCGGGTTAAGGGTTTGGGTTGAGATTAGGCGTAGGTCGCGATTACGTCAGTCTGTGGTGTTTAGTAGATGAAATAATCTGTCTTTAGTGTTTAGTAGATGAAATAATGTGTAATTTAAAAAAATTCGGAATATTCTTTGCTTACTGAAGACTTTAAAACAAGTCTTTCAACTGCAGCCTGGCGGTCTATTTTTAGCATTCCAATCATTACATACAAAGAGTAGCTTCCCCTGGCTTTTCAATAATTTTAATCTGTAAACCAGAATTTTATCGCCGCACCAATTCATAACTTCTTATATGTTTTGGAAAACATTTTAAATTACAGGTTGTCTCCCCCCACAGTAGGGTTGGGGCTAACCATTAACCCCTTTTTAACATAAATTTTAACTGTATTTAAATTACATTATAGATCATGGTGCCCTATTCGTTAACCACGTACATAAATATATGTTTGTTTTGTACATAGCTAACTTAAATTGGGATCACAATAAAGTAATTCTACCCGAAGTTGAGGCCCCCCTCTGGGGGAGGTGTGCCCGCCGTCGGCAGTTGACGCATGGATGTCTTGCGTATCCTCCGGCGGTGGGGGCGGCTCCCCCAGGTGGTTGAGGACCCCCGGGTTTTTGCCCCTTCCCCCCTCCCAAAACCGTGAGATGACCTCCCCCTTGATGGGGCGGGCCCGCCGTAGGTTGTTGACGCGAGGATGGCTCGCGTATACCTCCCTCGGTTGGCCCGTCCCAACTCAGTGTGTTGAGGCCCTCAGGGACCCACTCTTTCCCACCCCCTCCCCTTTTTTTTCAAGATCCCTTTTAAGGTTTTAAATATAAATGTTTTTGTAAAGTAATATCATTTTTCCCCCACCTCATAATATCATCGCCGAGATAGGAGTTATCTCCCTCGGTGTTTTAATAAATATGTACATAACTTTCATCCTTTGTAAATATAATTAAAATATATATATACTGTAAATAAAAATCAAATATTTGTAAATACATTTCTTTTAAAATAAAAGAAGGCCATAATTGGTTTTTATAAATAAATATAAAGATTAAATTTTTAACACTGTAGCCCTTGATTTTAATACGACAGGGAGGGTTGTACTCGGGCCAGATAACAAACGAATTTTAATACATAATTTTATACTCGCACAGTTATTTATCTGGTGTCTTAAGACACCATCTACTACATCTTACATATTTTAACAGGATAATCTCCACAGTAAAACAAATCTTGCGCTTTTAGAATCCCTCCCCTTCATATTTCTATATATTTCGTCCTTGTTCATGTATACGTCCTTTTTATTTTCGTAAATGTCTTCTATATTATTTTACAACTAACAAATATGTGCCTTCCCAGGTCAAGAGGACGTAAAATCCAGATTTCACTTCAAAACATTTTAAACTATTTATCATATTTATAATTATCAAAAAAAAGTACCGCCTGCTCGTCGTGTCTGTTGTAGTGTCTGTATTATGGTTTTAGAAGTAAAAGATCATGTACATCACAGCTTTTGGAAGTTATGGAGGAAATAACAGAATTACTAGATAATGATTGTGTTGATATTATATACCTAGACTTTAGGAAAGCTTTTGATAGCGTACCACATGAAAGACTTTTGATGAAATTAAGATCTTATGGAATAGTTGGAAATCTATATGTATGGATTAAAGACTTTTTATCTGGACGAACTCAAAAATTTAGAGTTGGAAATAAGTATTCAACCGAGGCAAAGGTTCTTAGTGGAATCCCCCAGGGGAGTATCCTAGGTCCCACTTTGTTTACCATTTTTGTTAATGACCTACCCGATTGTGTACATTCATCATGCAAAGTTTTTGCTGATGACACCAAAGTTTATAATAAATCATATAACAGTAACCTACTACAAAGGACTTAAATAATTTGCAAGAATGGACAGAAAAGTGGAATCTTTATTTTAACACAGGTAAATGCAAGGTTATGCATGTGGGTACAATAAATCCAAGTGTTGATTATACTATGATGAATGACAATGAGGCGTGTCCAGTAACAAAATGTGAAAATGAAAAAGACTTAGGGGTAACTTTCGATAAGGATTTCTCACTTGACAAACATATTCAGAACTGTATTAATACTGCTAATAAGATGATTGGTTTAATTAAAAGAACCTTTGTAAATATTGATCAGGATATATTTATCAAATTATACAAGGCATTAATAAGACCTCATTTAGAATATGGAAACATCATATGGTTCCCAAAATATAAATACCAGTCATCAGCAATTGAAAACGTGCAATGCAGAGCAACAAAACTTGTCAAGGGATGTAAAAATATGGATTACTAGCAATCGCCCTGTGGCAGTTAACTCCCGTGGCAGTTTTAACCCTGTGGCCGCTATCTCCTCCCTACACCTACCCCCTCCCCACATTTACTTGCTCAGGGACTTATCTGCCACTCGGCGACACACTTGATTCCGCCCCCTTGTGCAACCCTTGGCACATGAGACATAGGTTTAATGACTCGGCGCTTCGCGCTTCGAGTCCTCGCGCTTAGCGCTCGGTTCGGCCCCCTTGGCGGAGGTTTCCAATTACTTGCTCGGGGACTTATCTGCCACTCGGCGACACACTTGACTCCGCCCCCTAGTGCAACCCTTGGCACATGAGACATAGGTTTAATGACTCAGCGCTTCGCACTTCGAGTCCTCATGCTTCGCGCTCGGTTCGACCCCCTTGCGCTTTGCGCTTCGCCCCCTTGGCGGAGGTTTCCGAAAAGTAAGGACGGCATGACCTTCGGAGGTTGCCAAGGATGCTTGATACCAAATTTGGTGTCGATCGGTTGAGAACTGTGTATAAGGGCCGTGCATAAGGGACACACAGACAGACAGACAGACAGATTTCGAAAATATATATATAAGATTATTATAGTAGACTTAAATACCTAAACCTGTTTTCTCTTAAAGGAAGAAGAATTAGGGGGGGATCTCATTGAGGCCTATAAAATATTCAATGGTGTAGTTGACTTGTCTTGGACAAAAATCTTTGATTCTCCTCAATATAATCTAACATGGAATGCATATGATTAAGTTTTTATTAAAAGGTTCAATACTAATGTAGTGTGTTGTTGAGGGCAATTCACACGAAGACCAAGAGACGGCTTTGCTCTTTATTCTCAATTAGATCACATCTGACTTTCTCTGACTGTGCTTTCTCACGCACGCTCTCCACAATTACACTTCCGATCGCTCAGAGTTCATTCCCATCATTCCGAATTCATTCACTCGCACGTGCACGAAATTCTAAGCATTCTCACTTCGCCCTCTCACATACACCCCCCTTGACTTGCAATGGCGACCCGATGTAGAACAATCTATAAGTTAGAATGAATATACAATTCCAACCAGTCATTCAACCAATGGGTCATACATGAACATAATCCACCTGGCATGCCAATTTTCATCACAAAATCCATGCTTCAATAATAAAGATGGGAAAATCCATTGCCAAAAACCTAACTCGAAACTTGAATTATATCCCCCAAAAATTAGGATTACATTAACCCAAAAACTGTACAAAATTCTTGTTTAGAAAATTAATTCAAAATAAATAATTTTGAATTATATCCAAAAATTCAGGATTACATTAACACAAAAACTACAAAATTCTTGTTTAGAAAATTAATTCAAAATAAATAATTACCCCACTTTAAGTTGCTGAATGTTTCAAAAATTGTCAACTGGTCATACAAAAATCAGTTACGACAATCCCATCAATATCATTTGACTGGCCTTCTAGCATGACATATTCCTTCAGATTATCATGATAGGTAATTCACAAGGTAATCAGCACATTTGCCACTTTGCTATACATAATATTCAACACACACAATAGTGCATCAAATATGCAATGCCATTTAATTGTTCATTGAGGGCTCGAGAAGTTAACTTATTATGGAGTATACCATTACCGAACCATTTCATGCTGTGAGAAATACGTCAGTCTCTTCTCCCGTAACCCATCCAAGCCACAAAATCATGTTCCAGGATCATTTTACATTATTAAAATTTCCTTTAAAAATTACTCCAATTCTAATCAGATGCGCAAATCCTTACATTTTTTTTTAAATTTTATTTTTTTATTATTTTTATATATGAATCTTTTCCATATTTTTTTATTATTCACAGATTACATTACAATCTTTCCCCCATTTTGTCACACTCACTCATTGTACAAGGTTTGTTTTCATTTTTGTTATCTTTTATCACATCTTCGTCAAATTAAGAAATTCAGTTTGTTACCATAAAAAGTCAGCCCATCATTTTAAGCCTGAATTCAAGTCAGCTCATCACGCATCTCTTGGTCATCAACAACAAAACCACTACAGAAAAAAAAAAATCAGAATGTTTTTGTTTTTTTCCAAAACAAGGAACTGAATTTGCACATTTCTCTGGATGCAAAAATAGTATGCGAACACTCCTTTTCCTGCTATCTTAATAAGTCTCATGTTGTACGTTCTGCAAATTGAATGAATTAGAAAAAAACTATATCCATCAAATGCAAAAAACTGTCCCTTAACCCTCCAGGCAAAGTATTGACTTTTGCACTAGGACTACAACTTAGCAACTCTCAAGCATTTCTTAAAACAACTTGAGAGGTTACTTGGAGACTAGATACCTTCTCCAGGAGAATATGCACACACCACACACCAATTCAGCTATACACCATGATATTGGAGTAGACTTGACTACTTGCGATATATAATGCTTGCCCAAAAATTGTCCACCACGTGGCCCAGCGCACGACTCAACGTACATCAATATTAGTTACTGGCCCATCATAATTATGATTCCCAACTATACTTTGTGAACACACACCAAAAAAAACCCCTTAAAATTATTATACATTTAAATATTGTGTTTCCTCTGGCTACTTCTGAAAATGTTTACTTCATTTTGTCCATCACTCGATCAAACATATGGAGAACTAGCTGTCTGTAATGTCTATCTCTACCACCTCTATTGCAGTGAGGATCTCTATTATATCAGTCTCTGTTTCTCTGTCTCTGCCATCATTGTCACTTTCTTCGTTACACTGTTCTGAGTTTGCTGCTATGTGCTGTACAACAGATCTAGGCACATGATGCGGATTGCTATGCTGTCCTGCCGTAGCTCTGGTAGAACGCCTTGGTACTGGTTGCGGTCGACTTTGCTGAGGTGCAGCCTGTGCCAATGGTAGTTTTCGCGTTGTCTCTTCTGCGTCATGTTTCTGTTCTGGCACTAGTTGCTGAGGCAGAATGCCTATCCAAGTTTCCTCATCTGATGTACCTGATGCCAGATCACCGCTTGAGCTACTATCTTCATGATGAGCTGGAACAGTTCTCAATTCATTCCTGTGGAGTCTCTTCTGCACTCCAGTCTCTGTACTAACTACTGTATAAACATTGTCTCTCACTTCCGTTACATCAAACTCTTCTTCTTTCCACTTATTTTGGATCTTGTTCCTTCCTAAAGGTCTGTTCCGCAAAAATACCTTTTGACCTACTCGTACTGGATCAACTTTCACATGACGGTCAAAGCGCTCTTTTCTCTTCTCAGCCTGTTCCTGAATTCTTCTCCGTACATGTCGGTAGGCTAAATCTAGACTTCGACGATGCTGGCCAACCCAATCTGCTGTTGGTGTTTGTGATTCAGATTCATGCATGGAGTCAAATGGAAGTCGTGGGTGCCTCCCAAACATGAGAAAGAACGGAGAAAAACCAGTTGTGGCGTGAGGAGTCGCGTTGTACACCGATACAACTTGCTGCAGGTGTTCTGTCCATCGCCTCTTCTGATCTGCAGGCAAGGTTCTCAGTAGATCATGCAAGGTCCTGTTAAAGCGCTCTGTTTGTGCATTCCCTTGCGGTCTGTACGGTGTAGTTCTAGATTTGTCAACACCATACATTCTACAAAGTTCCGCAATGACTGCTGATTCAAAGTTCCGCCCCTGGTCGGAATGGAGACGCTGAGGTACCCCAAACTTCTGAAACCATTCTCGAACTAAAACTTTTGCTGCTGTTTCTGCAGTCTGATTTCGGGTGGGAACTGCAACTGTACATTTTGTGAACATGTCAGTGATGACGAGAATGTTCTCTCTTCCGTCTGACGCTGGCTCCAAGATGGTGAAATCCATGGCTACAATTTCCAAGGAGCGTGTCGCAATGATTGGCTGCAGAGGAGCTCTGTTCGCTGGTACTTGTGCTTTGGCTATATTGCAACGACGACAGTTCTTGCAGTAATCAAGAATTTCTGTTGTCATGCCTAGCCAGAAGTAGCGCTCTCTGATCAGCTGGGTAGTTCTTTCTACACCCTGGTGCCCCATGTTGTCGTGCAGCTCTTGCAAGACAGTCCTGCCTTTGTTCTTTGGTAGCACCAACTGGAACCTCTGTTGTTGACCTGGAGACTTGACTGACAGATAGAGGATAGCTTCTCTCATGCTCAAACGATCCCACTGTTTCAACATCTTTCTTGTTTCTGGACATTCCTTCAGTCTTTCTGTGCGAGTGGGCTTCTGTCCTCTGGTGACATACTCTTTCACTCTGGTGATCACCCTGTCTTCCCGTTGCATATGTCGCAGTGTTGCGGGTTGTACTGGTCCATGTCCCGAGATGTCGATGAACTGGGTGTTGATAGTTATCTGGTCTTCCCTGCTCCTTTCTTTCACCTCTTCTGGGAGTGTTGTTGCTCCAATGGCTTCATCGACTGATCTTTGGATGTCAATCCAAGGCATTCTGGACAGCGCATCTGCGTTGCTGTTGTCTTTCTCTCTGCGAAACTTTAGATCAAAATCAAAAGGAGCCAAGTCTGCGACCCATCTCTGTTCCACAGCTCCGAGCTTCGCACTGTCAATGTGTGTAAGGGGGTTATTGTCAGTCCAAACCTCAAATCTGGAACCAAGCAGATATTCTCTAAACTTTTCTGTAATAGCCCATTTCAAGGCGAGCAGTTCGATCTTGCAACTAGAGTAATTCTGCATGCACTTCTCCGTTGGTCTGAGGCGCCGACTGGCATAGGCAACCACTCGAGCTTGCCCCTCTATCTCTTGTGACAAGACAGCTCCTAAGCCTTCATTACTGGCGTGAACATGCAGAATGAATGGTTTTCCAAAATCTGCGAAGGTCAGAACTGGTGCTGAAAGTCGCTCTTTCAGTGTCTCGAAAGCAATCTCACATTCTCTAGTCCACACTAGCTGTTTCCTTAACTTGACAGTCTTCTTGCTTTTCTTCTTTTCTGTTTCCTTCTCCTCTTTCATGGCATCGTACAGTGGCGCTGCTATGTGTGCAAACCTCTCTATGTAGCGTCTATAGTAGCCTGCTAGACCAAGGAAGGTCTGCAACTGCTTGACTGCGACTGGTCTTGGCCACTCCTTTACTGCCTGAACTTTCTCCGGGTCTGTTGCCACCCCCTTTTCTGAAATGATATGGCCCAGATATGGAACCTGTTCCCTGAACAAATGGTACTTTGACGGCTTGAGCTTCAGTCCATGTTTGCTGATGGTAGTGAACACAAAGTCCAAATGTTCCAGGTGTTCCTCAAAGCTCTCGCTGTAAACAAGAAGGTCATCAAGATAAATGAGGAGGATTTCAAACAGTCTGTCCATGAAGAGCCGTTGCATGAAGCGCTGAAAGGTGGCGGGGGCTCCTGCTAAGCCAAAAGGTAGCCTTTCGTATTGATACAAACCGAATGAAGTGATGAATGCAGTCTTGTGTTTGTCTGCTTCATGTACCGCTATCTGGTTGTATCCTGATGCTAGGTCCATTGTTGAGAAGAACTTCGCACCTTGGAGCGAGTCCAGAGTCTCTTCTATGCATGGTAGTGGAAAGGAGTCACGTACTGTCTTGACATTCAGACGTCTATAGTTGACGCACATTCTCAATGTACCATCCTTCTTCCTAGCCAATACGATTGGTGATGCATAGGGACTATGACTTGGTTTGATCACTCCCTGTTCCAGAAGGGTATGAAGGTGAGCTTTTACTTCTAGAAGCTGGGGTGGAGGTATTCTTCTGTATGGCTGTGACACTGGGGCCTCATCCGTTGTGGGTATGCTGTGCTGCACAAGGTCTGAGAAGCCTATTTCCCCCTCTCTTGGAAAACAGTCAGCGTGTTCCTTCAAAAACTTTTGCACCTTTGCCGCTTGCTCTGGTGTAAAGCGTGTCAGGTCAACCTCTGGAAGTTTGATGTCTTGAGGGCTTCCCTTGATGTCCTTTTTTTCTTCCTCTCTAACACTGACCTCTTGTTTGCAAACAAAAATCTCTGGCTTCTGTCTCTTGGATACAGCTCTCCCACTCTGAGTCAACCATCACGTCCGTATCATGTATGCAGCCTACCCTGATGCCTTTGTTCAGCCAGATGTCTTTCTGTCCCAAGTTGGCTACTTGTAGCGGATACAGACCATTCATCTTGGTTGCTATGGTGTCTATCACCATGAGGCCTCTTGGGAGGTGCTCCTGGCAAGCTAAGTGTTGGATCAGAATGGGTTCTTCAGACTTCCTCACTCCTGCTGCCACCATGATGGTCGTGACAGAATTTCCTGGTAGCAGTGTTCTCTCTTCTGCTGTTCTTGCAAATTTTGCTGTTCCCCTGTATTTCTTGATTTCTGCTTGAATCTTGCTCACCATGACAGAATTGTCTCCCAGTAAGGATTCAAGTAGTCTGCACTTCTCTAAGATGTTCATTCCCAACAGAACTGGATGTTTTGGAGTCTTTGTGGCTGCATGCAAAGGTGTCTTCGTCACAAAGATGCCTATGTTCTCGATGGTTTCTCCTCCTATGGTAACGTCGGTGCAGATGTAGCCAACATAGGGGATCTCTAACCCATTTGCTGCCTTCAAGGAGTAGTATGATTCCTCCAATTTATGGCTATCTTTGAAATGTTCTAGAAAGAACTTGTCCGTCATTGTAGACACCATGAACCTGTGTCAATGAGCGAAGATACCGTTTCTCCATCAATTTTAATGTTGATTGTAGGGCACTTCCCTATCATGCTGATCGAGCCTTGATCCTTAGTCACCTGCATGTGGCTCTCCACACAGGTCTCCTCTTGTGTCCCTGTTTGATTATCTCGACCTCCGAACTCGCGTGACCATCCTCGACCATGATGACTGCCTCTGCCTCGTCCTTGATGTCCCCAATGCAATCCCTCTTGTCTTCTTGACTGGTGAAAGGCTGATTGGGGTTGTGCCCCTGACACTTCCTCTTTCATTTTGCAGTCTCTTGCAATATGTCCCTGTTGACATTTGTAGCATGTTCTTGTCTCTCTCTGCTGTGGAGCTGCATTCAACAGCTGGGCAATGGTTTCTTGCTGTTGTTTAACCAGTAGTTTAAGCTCTTGAAGCTCATTGTCCGCCTCTACTTTGTAGTTAAATGGCTCTTCTCTCAATGATGGGGAAGGTGGGACATCTGCTGACCATCTAAGGGCTACCGTTCTGATGTCCATGAACTGTATTTCTGGTCTCTCAGCCACTTTCTCCTTGAGTTCTCTTCTAAGTGTTGTTTCTCTAATTCCTGCTATAAATTGATCACGCATAACTTCGTCTTGTTTGGGAAAGCAACCTGGCTTCAATCGTGTGATTCTTTCGAGTTGTTCCTTCAGGTCGTAAGAATACTCTCTGAGGTCTTCTCCCACTCTCTGTCTCCGAGCATAGAATGTCTGGATTGCCTCGTTGAATGTACCAATCAGGCCAAAATGCTCAGTCAGAATCTCGAAAATATTCTTTGCTGTGGAGCTAGAATCCCAATGTAGTTTAACTTCTCTCTTTGCTTGTCCACCCAGATGTTGCAAGATGAAACTGACAGCCTCAGGCCCCTTCCTATCCTCCAAGGCAACTTTGCATTCCTCAATCCACTCATGTAAATTACCATCACCAGTAAATGTCCCTAATGTCTTCTCTCTTCTCATTACAACTACATTCTTAGCTGCTACCTGTGTTTTCAGCCTTTCCAACTCTTCCTTTAACTGTTCTACTTCCATCTCAGCACTTTTTTTCTCCGTATACATTTTTTTTTTTCTTCTTCTCCGTAGTTTATAATGTCTCTTTTTCAATTCTAACGTAATTATTAA
>JAGGCT020004138.1:119219-144219 GCA_017654935.2 Phymorhynchus buccinoides
ATAACTATTTTTGCATCCAGAGAAATTGCAAATTCAGTTCCTTGTTTTTGAAAAAAACAAAACCATCTGATTTTTTTTTTTATGTAGTGGGTTTTGTTGTTTGATGAACCAGAGATGCGTGATGAGCTGACTATGATTCAGGCTTAAAAATGATGGGTCTGACTTTTTATGGTAAGACAACTGAATTTCTTAATTTGACGAAGATGTGATAAAAGATACAAAAATGAAAACAAACCTTGTACAATGAGTGAGTGTGACAAAATGGTGGAAAGATTTGTAATGTAATCTGTGAATATGAAAAACAATATGGAAACGATTTCATAGAGTAAAATAATAAAAAAATAAATTAAAAAAAAAAAAATGTTAAGGATTTGCGCATCTGATTAGAATGGGAGTAATTTTTTTAAAGGAAATTTTAATAATGTAAAATGATCCTGGAACTGATTTTTGTGGCTTGGATGGTTCGACGGAGAAAGACTGCGTATTTCTCACTAGCATGAAAGGTTCGGTAATGGTATACTCCAATAGTTAACTTCTCGGCCCTCATGAACATTCAATGGCATTGCTATTTGGATGCACTATTGTGTGTGTTGAATATTTGTATGAGCAAAGTGGGCAAATGTGCTGATTACCTTTGTGAATTACCTATCATGATAATCTGAAGAATATGTCATGCTAGAAGGCCAGTCAAATGATATTGATGGGATTGTCGTAACTGTTTTTGTTGACCAGTTGACAATTTTTTGAAACATTCAGCAACTAAAGTGGTGTAATTATTTATTTTGATTAATTTTCTAAACAAGAAATTTTTGTAGTTTTGTGTGAATGTAATCCTGATTTTTGGATATAATTCAAAATTATTTATTTTGAAATTAATTGTCTAAACAAGAAATTTTGTTAAAGTTATTTGGGTTATGTAATCCTATTTTGGGGGATATAATTCAGTTTCGAGTTAGGTTTTTTGGCAATGGATTTCCCACTTTATTATTGAGCATGGATTTTGTGATGAAAATTGGCATGCCAGGTGGATTATGTTCATGTATGACCCATTGGTTGAATGACTGGTTGGAATTGTATATATTCATTCTAACTTATAGATTGTCCAACGTCAGGTCGCCGTTGCAAGTCAAGGGGGCTGTATGTGATAGGGCATAGTGAGAATGCTTAGAATGTCATGCACGTGCGAGTGAATGAATTCGGAATGATGGGAATGAACTCTGAGCGATCGGAAGTGTAATTGTGGAGAGCGTGCGTGAGAAAGCACAGTCAGAGAAAGTCAGATGTGATCTAATTGAGAATAAGAGCAGCGTCTCTTGTCTTCGTGTGATTGCCCTCAACACCCTATTAGTATTAAACCTTTTAATAAAAACTTTATGATATGCATTTCTTGTTAGATTATATTGAGGAGAATCAAAGATTTTTGTCCAAGACAAGTCAACTACACCATTGAATATTTTATAGGCCTCAATGAGACCCCTCCCGCCATAATTCTTCTTCCTTTGAGAGAAAACAGGTTTAGGTATTTAAGTCTACTATAATAATCTTTATATATATATTTTCGAAAAACTGTCTGTCTGTGTGTCTGTGTGTCCCTTATGAACGGCCACAGTTCTCAACCGATCGACACCAAATTAGGTATCAAGCATCCTTGGCACCCTCAGAAGGTCATGCCGTCCTTACTGTTCGGAAACCTCCGCCAAGGGGGCTAAGCGCAAAGCGCAAGGGGGTCGAACCGAGCGCGAAGCATGAGGACTCGAAGTGCGAAGCGCTGAGTCATTAAACCTATGTCTCATGTGCCAATGGTTGCACAAGGGGGCGGAATCAAGTGTGTCGCCGAGTGGCAGATAAATCCCCCCGGCAAAAGTAATTGGCAACCTACGCCAAGGGGGTCGAACCGATCGCGAATCGCGAGGATTCGAAGCGCGAAGCGCCGAGTCATTAAACCTATGTATCATGGGCCAATGGTTGCACCAGGGGGCGGAATCAAGTGTGTCGCCGAGTGGCAGATAAATCCCCGAGCAAGTAAATGTGGAGAGGAGGTAGGTGTAGGGAAGAGATAGCTGCCACAGGGTTAAAACTGCCACGGGAGTTAACTGCCACATTGCGATTGCTAGTAACCCATATTTTTACATCCCTTGACAAGTTTTGTTGCTCTGAATTGCACGTTTTCGTTTATTGATGGCTGGTATTTATACTTTGGGAACCATATGATGTTTCCATTTGCATACAGAAACACAATGGTTTGCTTAGTAATCTCTTGTATAATTTGATAAATAAATCCTTATCAATATTTACAAAGGTTCTTTTAATTAAGCCAATCATCTTATTAGCATTATTAATACAGTTCTGAATATGTTTGTCAAGTGAGAAATCCTTATCGAAAGTTACCCCTAACTAAGTCTTTTTCATTTTCACATTCTGTTACTGGACACGCCACATTGTCATTCATCATAGTATAATCAACACTTGGATTTATTTTACCCACATGCATAACCTTGCATTTACCTGTGTTAAAATAAAGATTCCACTTTTCTGTCCATTCTTGCAAATTATTTAAGTCCTTTGTAGTAGGTTACTGTTACATGATTTATTATAAACTTTGGTGTCATCAGCAAAAAAATTGCATGACGAATGTACACAATCGGGTAGGTCATTAACAAAAATGGTAAACAAAGTGGGACCTAGGATGCTCCCCTGGGGGATTCCACTAAGAACCTTTGCCTCGGTTGAATACTTATTTCCAACTCTAAATTTTTGAGTTCGTCCAGATAAAAAGTCTTTAATCCATACATATAGATTTCCTACTATTCCATAAGATCTTAATTTCATCAAAAGTCTTTCCATGTGGTACGCTATCAAAAGCTTTCCTAAAGTCTAGGTATATAATATCAACACAATCATTATCTAGTAATTCTGTTATTTCCTCCATAACTTCCAAAAGCTGTGATGTACATGATCTTTTACTTCTAAACCATAATACAGACACTACAACAGACACGACGAGTATGCGGTACTTTTTTTTGATAATTATAAATATGATAAATAGTTTAAAATGTTTTGAAGTGAAATCTGGATTTTACGTCCTCTTGACCTGGGAAGGCACATATTTGTTAGTTGTAAAATAATATAGAAGACATTTACGAAAATAAAAAGGACGTATACATGAACAAGGACGAAATATATAGAAATATGGGGGAGGGATTCTAAAAGCGCAAGATTTGTTTTACTGTGGAGATTATCCTGTTAAAATATGTAAGATGTAGTAGATGGTGTCTTAAGACACCAGATAAATAACTGTGCGAGTATAAAATTATGTATTAAAATTCGTTTGTTATCTGGCCCGAGTACAACCCTCCCTGTTGTATTAAAATTTAAGGGCTACAGTGTTAAAAATTTAATCTTTATATTTATTTATAAAAACCAATTATGGCCTTCTTTTATTTTAAAAGAAATGTATTTACAAATATTTGATTTTTATTTACAGTATATATATATTTTAATTATATTTACAAAGGATGAAAGTTATGTACATATTTATTAAAACACCGAGGGAGATAACTCCTATCTCGGCGATGATATTATGAGGTGGGGGAAAAATGATATTACTTTACAAAAACATTTATATTTAAAACCTTAAAAGGGATCTTGAGGGGGTGGGAAAGAGTGGGTCCCTGAGGGCCTCAACACACTGAGTTGGGACGGGCCAACCGAGGGAGGTATACGCGAGCCATCCTCGCGTCAACAACCTACGGCGGGCCCGCCCCATCAAGGGGGAGGTCATCTCACGGTTTTGGGAGGGGGGAAGGGGCAAAAACCCGGGGGTCCTCAACCACCTGGGGGAGCCGCCCCCACCGCCGGAGGATACGCAAGACATCCATGCGTCAACTGCCGACGGCGGGCACGCCTCCCCCAGAGGGGGGCCTCAACTTCGGGTAGAATTACTTTATTGTGATCCCAATTTAAGTTAGCTATGTACAAAACAAACATATATTTATGTACGTGGTTAACGAATAGGGCACCATGATCTATAATGTAATTTAAATACAGTTAAAATTTATGTTAAAAAGGGGTTAATGGTTAGCCCCAACCCTACTGTGGGGGGAGACAACCTGTAATTTAAAATGTTTTCCAAAACATATAAGAAGTTATGAATTGGTGCAGCGATAACATTCTGGTTTACAGATTAAAATTATTGAAAAGCCAGGGGAAGCTACTCTTTGTATGTAATGATTGGAATGCTAAAAATAGACCGCCAGGCTGCAGTTGAAAGACTTGTTTTAAAGTCTTCAGTAAGCAAAGAATATTCCGAATTTTTTTAAATTACACATTATTTCATCTACTAAACACTAAAGACAGATTATTTCATCTACTAAACACCACAGACTGACGTAATCGCGACCTACGCCTAATCTCAACCCAAACCCTTAACCGCTAACCCGATTTTGCCCAAATTCGAACTTGTCCAAGCTTTTGACCCCTAGTATCCACCTGTAAATTTTCATGTCGATATATCCAAGCGTTCTCGAGTTATCGCCGTCACAGACAGACAGACAAACAGACAAACAAACCTTTGTTTTTTTCGTTGAAACACACTGATAACTGTATGTGAGGCCATTTTACACCGAAATATACATTTTGAGCAAATTTGAACACGGACGGACTGTCACGTGTTAACTCGGGTTAGACCACAAGCCAACACGGACTACCTTCGTAAAGGAGGATTCAAAAGGATGAGATCGGATCCACTGCTCCTGAACTACACACTCACCAGTAGAGCACGCAAACACAAGGTTTTAGACATAACAAGGCAAGGCAAATGTTTTATTTCATACCCACTTGGGGCACAGAAATATAAAACAAAGTACACACATAGATAAACAATCGAACATCAAAACAGAGTGATGTCTATATTATGAACGACAAGGAAATAACTAGGACAAATATACATATATCATTATTACAAAAAACAAACAAACATGTTACATTTTGTCCATTCAAATCATCGAAAAGAACTGTTTATAACTGTAACAAAGTGCTTAAGTTTAATCAAAAGTTTCTTATTTTTGGAGGAAAACAAAGCATTAAATTTATACGCATTTGGTCGCACAAAAAAGTACCGTGGAAGATATCTATTTCTTTCAGTATTAAAGAAGGGACAGACAAACAAATAATGGAACTCATCTGCCACATCATGTACACTACACTTTTCGCAATTTCTTTCACTTCTGGGTATATTATCGTAGCGCAATTTATTTACTGGCAAGTTATTATTAGTTGTTCTAAATTTTAGAATGGTAAACACATAATTCTGAGGAAGTACTAAGTAGTAGGGATCAACACCAAATGATGGTTTAAACATTCTATAGTTCATATATAATTCATCATTATCAACATGCATGTACCAGGTTTGTAAGAAGCTATCTTTAAGACATCTCTTCACTTTCTCTTTGAACCATATACAAAGGACCCTTCAAGCAAATTTTGATTCAACCAAAAACTACTTAAACCAATGTCATTTAATAACGTATGAATGCATTTGATATATTTATTTTTGTGTACATTTAATTCATACATTCTCAAAAGGGTTTTATACACAATAAATGATAGCTTTTCACTTGCACTGTGATGGTGTGTTACTAGGTTAAACCAAAATGATAACATTCTGGATTTAACAGTGACTGATACGGGATATTTTCCTGTCTCTCCAAATATCATGAAAGAAGGAGTCGATTGTCGCACTTTCAAAACCAACTTATAAAATTTTAGCTGCAGTCTTTGAATAAAATCATTCATGTCAAACCCCCAAATTTCACATCCGTATGTAAGAATTGGAAGTACAGTTTTATCAAATAGATCAATCATTAGGTCTGCAGGAAGTTTCAGTAACTTAGCTTTTGTTAACAAAGCAAACATTGCTCGAGAAGCTCGATCAAACAGGTCACGTTGTGCAACATGAAATCGGTTATCATAGTTAAGCTTTAATCCTAAGTACAAAAAATCATGAACTACCTCTATCTTTTCTGTTCCTATAAAAAAAAAAGTCAGGAATACATCTAACCTTACCCTTAGAAAAAATAACAATTTTACATTTCTTAGCATTTAATTTCAATTTCCATTTTTCACAATACTGTTTGATGCCATCAAGACCTTGCTGCAATCCAGCTGGAGTTTCAGAAAACAACAGACAACATTTATTATGAAAGAACAGATCTTCCGTGTTATGTAAATATGCTACTAAATAAGCATAGACAAATCATTCATCACTACTAATAGGCCTAAGTCAAAGGTATTTTGTTCGAATCCCACCAGTTTGCAACTGTCCTCAGGTGGGGTGTTGGCACCAGGCGCTAACTAGTAATGCCCACTATGACACAATAGTAATACTTTCCCTGACTCAGGGGGGCTAATTATAATCACACACGCACACGAATGTCCCATTCCCCACATTCCCCAGTCTTTACGAGTAATGTCCGCACTGTTCCTCGGCGATGTCCTTCTGGCAAAACTGATGCCCCCACCCGTTCCCTCTCCTTTTACACTGACCCCCTAGCTCACGTGCCTTGTTCATGTTGTGCGGTCCTGTCAACAAGCACCCAGGAAGTGAGGGTCGGGAAGAAGAGTTGACACTCAGCTTCTCTCTTCAGTCTGCGTTGACCCATACCCGGACCCACAGTACTGCAGTGCACCAGCGGGATGATGAGGCAGACCCGCATCAGATCAGCGTTGGGATTCCCAGGTGGAGGGATGGATTCATTCAGGACTGCAATGAACCATGAAGAAACAGGACGGGGCTAAACCTCCAGGCTGAGAAAACGTCCACGAGATAGTGCTTGGGATTCAGTCAGTCAGGGAAAAGGTACTGGGGTGGGGCTACAGTCTGACGTTGCTTGTTGGGAAGGTAGAAAGGGTGAAAGTCCGTTGTCCAGTGGGCCATGTTCATGTAAAAAAAAACCATTGTATCTCTTTCACGTACTTTATCATGTAAATTATTGTTGCGTTAGACGCTTAACACTCTCTTGCTCAATAGCGGAGCAAAAGTGCATTAATAGAAACAAATTAATTACAGTGAAAAATAGAACTAATATTACTAACAAACGTAATTATAATAATAATTAAAGTACAAATACAAATGAGAGTGAATAACATTAATAATAATATTGATAAAATAATAGACAAATGACAACACGCAACAAGACAAAACCCGGCCCCACTCAAGTGCGCTCTGGGTGCCACCTTGAAGCAAAGCAAAGGGAAATAACTCTGCCTGAGTCAGCCACTGCAACAGAGAGTCAACTAAGGGTAAAACTAAAAAGTTGAGCCCATAACAACGAAACATAAGAAGAGGCTTGAACACTGTAGACGACAAAAAGGGAAATAACCCTGGAACGAAAATACGAATTAACGACAAAAAGGTACGAATTAAATTTGACCAAACCTTAAGAAAAAACTAGAATCGTTTCCTTTGAACAAAATATTTAAGCACACCAATTTTCCGCCCAAAAATGAATCCAAGAAAAGAATGGACGAACTAGCAAATGAAACTCACGCTAGCAGAATTAATAAGAAAAGAATATGAACGAGCAACAAAATGCTACTACAATAAACCTGCTCGAATTAAATACATACCAACACCCCTGTGAAAAAGAAGACAAAGACAAACTGGTCTCTCCGCCAGACCAGCAACATACAGCTACACCCAACAACTGAATGTTGAGTTCCCTGCCCAGGATAGGACAGTGAGAGTTTTCCAGCCCTGAAGGGTCGAAGGGCTCTCGGGTTCGAACCGACTAGGTGTCCACTCCTCGTCTGACTACAAGCGAATGGCCACGACTACACCCACGGAGACAAATTTAAGCAACGCAGAAATCACCAGTCTGGACTCGCCTGAGTATGAAGTGGGAAAAGAAAGACAGAAAACACGTGCACACACACGCATCGCACGAATTGCACAATGAAAAGGTTGCATTTTTGTTTGTGGCTCAAGCCACAAACCTATAACTCACTTTGTCGGTCGGTCTGTCTGTCGGTCTGTCGGTCGGTCTGTCGTTCCAAAATTGTCGCACATTTTGACAAAATTGTCGCACTTCAAATCGAGGCTACACTTCAAATTAATTGAGGCTGCTCTTTAAAATGATGTATTTTAAAAGCGTACAAAATAATAAACATACGTAATACAGACACTACAACAGACACGACGAGTATGCGGTGCTTCTTTTGATGAGTATAAGTAGGATACATAGTTTTAAATGTTTTCCAAAAGATATAAAAAGTTACGAAATGGTGCAGAGATAACATTCTGGTTTACAGATTAAAATTATTGAAAATCCAGGGGAGGTAACTCATGATTGGAGTGGTAAAAATAGACCGCGTGCCACAAACTATTGCGATTTCGCGCTTGTTTTATTCTTAAAAGAAAAAGAAAACTGTACAAATCCGTGAACTGCCTGCTTCAAAAGAAGAAAAACTGACAGTGACAAGTGTACAACAAAAGTTAAAGCGCTAAACCCAGATGTGCGCGTCACAGTGGGTCTCAAAAACCCACAACTATTTACATGAAAGAAATTTCCGTGACACGGACGGACGGACAAAGTGAAAACAATACCAGTCTCGCTTCGCGACTGGTAAATAAATACCTTGGGCTTACCAATGTTAGCAGAAGTGCAATAGATATCAGTTAAGGTGCAATTAGAAAAGTGCCGTAGACCGAAACTGCGAAGGAAAATGAAAACACTGAAATGTGAAGGTGAGTACTCAGTTGTCTGAGTTCAAACCAGGAATATTTCAAACTTCGCCTGGAAATACTTCTTTACAATTCCACAGAATATGCTCCTTTGGATACTGGGGCCAATAATCAGCCACCTAGAATTTTTTGGAAACCGAAAACTGCTTTCTTTCTCTGAAAATCTAAGCGGAAACTTCACAGACAAAAATTAGCAGCCTCCATCTTGGACCTTGACCTTGACCTTCCACACAAAAAAAGGGGGCCGAAGAAAAGAACCGATAGTAGGCCTATACTACAAACCGTTTGGTGAAGAGGTATACAATTCACAAGCCTCGTCTGTTTTGTAAAGATCAGAAATGTAATATAATCCAACACTGTAGTTGTAGAAGATCATGGTGTTGTTACGTTGACGTCAGTATAACGCAAGATATAACAGGAGGCAGTATTAACTACGTGATTGATCGATTTACTTGCTACTTTGAATGGTACAACTGACATCTTCAGACGTGTGGTTCGAGAAAAGGGAAGGGGGAGAGGCTTCTTGGCCAGCGTGTGCATGTGATGGCTCGTGTGTGTGCAACTTCAGATTTGTTCAGTGTGCATGTGTAGTGTTGTTGTTGGGGAAAGTGGTATGGCGCGCGTGCGTGCGTGTGTGTGTCGGTGTGTGTGCGTGTGTATACGTGTGCGTGCATGCACGCACGTATGTGTGGTGTATGTGTGTGTGCGCATGTTTGTGTTGTGTATGTGCGTGTGATGCGTTCATGTAGGCCCCTATATGAGTGTATGTATGTATGGTGTGTGTGTGTGTGTGTGTGTGTGTGTGTGTGTGTGTGTGTGTACGTGTGCGTATGCTGGTTGTGTGTGTGTTGTTTTTGTGTGTAAGTTGTTGTGAATATGTGCTGTTTGACAATGCATACGTGCATTAGGCCTATTATAAGTAGTAGTAGTAGTAGTAGTAGTAGTAGTAGTAGTAGTAGTAGTAGTAGTAGTAGTAGTAGTAGTAGTAGTAGTAGTAGTCACAGCAGTTGTTTGTTGCTGATTGTTATGTGCATTTTTACCGGCCAAACGAAGTCTGACCGCTATTGTTTTGTCTGCTCATGTTATTGGATTTTTGTTTCATGTTTTTATGCCATTTCAATTCTGTGCAAAGCGCCCTGTAGCCTACATAGTAGGATGGGCGCTATATAATGTTTCCTCATTATTATTATTAAGAGGTGTGTAAGGAGAAATGAAGAGAAGAACCGACAGTACATTATAGTGTTCAGTTTCAAGAACCAAATATATAATTTCTTCTCCTTACTGGTTTGTTGTTTTTTAATCAAAATAATTTGTCTTAACCTCTTCCAGAGAAATATTGAGAATTTGCCTTTTAACTCTATTATTTGATTGTGAAATCGAAGAGAGACCTATTAGACTCAATCTAAGACCATGCATGGTCTAGAAGTATAATTATTATCTTGTCTAAAAAAAAACCTAGCATTCCATGACTATGACACCAAACGTTCGGACATCATTAACGACACCACGTACCCTCCCCCTTGCAGATATAGGAGTAGGAAAGGAAGGGGTTGAGGGGTTTTGAACGACGCTGAGCTAAACGTTACATGGGAGGAGGTCACATTTCTTTCATTGGCTTTTTGTTGTCTGGTTTAAACAAAATGTATTCATAAACAAAGGTATAGCATAGCAGCAATAACACAGTTTCATGCAGCACAACAAACTTATAGCTTATACTACCCAGATAGCACACCGCTCAAATGCCGACGTCGGAAAATCATCGGTTGCAGACGTCAGCTACCTGTCGTTTCTGCCCATCCTGTCGACGTCGAGCCGACGCTTCGGCCCATAGTCGGCCAGACGTCATTGACCGACCATGGCATATTTTCAGGTGGCATGCTGACATTCATTCACCCTGAAGCCGAGCGTCTGCCACCCATAATCCGATGGGGTGGTTTAAGGTCGGCAGGCTGCTGTCGTGTCGACCACGGATGTCCCTGAATCCGGCCCTTTGCCACCCATTTGCTTACTGTCGCCGGTATTTCGACGTCGGTTAATGGTCGGATTGCCGACCGTCGTCGGCATTTGGTGGTATATCCGACGATTGGCAATCCGACCATTAGCCACCAAATTGCCAACCACGGCCGAGCGCTTCCCGACAGGCCGACGTCGGCCCAACGTTGGCCCACAAGCAGTGTGCTATCTGGGTAGGTGCTCGAAACATCTAGATTACTTAGTATTTGCTATAACAGGTATAAGCACACTGGAAAAGAAAAGAAAAGAAAACAGAAAAAAAGGTGATAAACAATTTTTGTTATTCTTTTCTTTCACAGTGTGCTTATCATAGGGCCTATCTATTGCAGCCAATATTATGTAATCTAGATGTTTTTGTTGTGTGCTGGATCAACGTCAGAACAAGCCAGGCAGGAAGGAGATCAATGTGTATAAATCACGTCAGCCTGAGACTCCATCCATTTCAGAAGCAGAGCCTCTTTCAATTGCCTTTGCTTCTCTGCCCAGACATTCAACGTGTACATGAAAGGATTAATGGCAGAGTTTAAAGGTAGAATAAAGATAGCCAAGGCCACGTTCACATCTGCAGAGATGGGGATGCCAGACAATGCCAGAATTCCACAGAGTCCGATAGGAAACCAGCACATGAAGTTGGTCACTGCAATGGTGACCAGGCGTTGTGCAATGGCCATATCTTTGGACACTCTGGTAGAATTAGTTTTGAAACTGTTGGTTTGTATTGACCAGTATATTAATGCCTGGCCAACAGAAATAAGTAAAAACAAGATGAAATTAAGGACAATCATTACACAAAAAGAATACACTTTTCCTTTGAACTCATGCTTCATGATAGGCAGTGGAATACATATCCCTGTCTGGCCATAGAAGTTCCAATGTGATGTGGCTGGAAGTAATGGCAACAAGGCCAGAAACCAGCCAACCAGCCAGGTCAAAACACAAACTAATGCTGCTGATGTTTTTCCGAATCTCCAGGAGCTGAACGGAAAGCAGAGGACAATGAAGCGATCCAACGTTATCAGACAGATCAACAAAGCTGAAGTTTCACTGGACAATAGAGAGAGAAAGCCAGCAATCTTACAGGTCACACTCCCCTTCCATGAGTGATCCTGAAACAAATATATCTCACGATAGTGTTCATCGGCCACTCCTATAGCAGTAACATAGGCTCCCATCAGAAAGTCAGACATGGTCAGGTGGGTGACAAAGACAGTGTAACCACTGGATGAAGTCGTCTTGTTAACCAACACACGTGCACAGAAGCAGAAGATGTTGCCTGATATAGTCAGACAGGCCATCAGCCACAGAAACCCACGGTACGTCCATGACTGCAGGAGATCTTCACATGACGATATTTCATCTCCAGGGGCAACACATGATCCATCAAAATTAAAGGGGAGAATCTGTTCACAGCACAGTTTATAATTATTTGTTGATATGAGACGTAGATGTAACAGATTTTTGAAAGCATCAGCAGAAAACGTTTCCACGGGACTGCCATCTAGGTACAGTTCTGTCAGACGAGGAATGTACTGAAAACCTTTAGGGCTGATAGTGTGAATGCTAGTAAACGTTAAGTTGAGCTTCTGTAGCCAAGCAAACATTGTCCAAACTTCAGAATCAAACAGTTCAAGAGTTGTGTATGACAAGTCTATGGACACCAGCATTGTGTTTTGAACATCATAGGAATGGTTGGCACAAAGCAGTGTAACAGGATTATGAGATATGGACAGAACTTGTAAATTTGGGGATCCTATAATAGAACTGATGTTAAAATGATTCAGTCTGTTGAAACTTAAGTCAAGGAATCTCAAATGTAATAATGTGATTTTAGGCAGGCTTGCCAGGGAGCAGTTTGCAAGAATCAGATGAAGAAGATAAATATTATCACTGACATCAGACAGTGTCATCCCTGAACCAGAGGCATCCAAGGAACGGAGGCTAGAGAAGAGAGCTGCATTGAATGGCTTGGGGCAGAGAAAAGAGTTGGCCTGACAAAGGCAGGTGTCAGGACAGTGAATTTCACACCACAGTTCATCATCATTATGTGGACAATGAGGGTAGCCATCACAGACGTGGTCACTGTGAACACACACAGAAGAATACCTGCACTGAAGAAGTCCTGGACATGCGATCTCCTCACACCACTGTTCGTCTTCATGCCCTGTGCAGTCATACATCCCATTGCACCGTGTGTAGATGGGCAGACAGTCGTTCATCTCACCAGGACAGCGGTAGTGACTGTCAGGACATGAGTCATTTACTGTCATCGGTGTCACTTTGAAAAACAAACCCCCATCAAAGTTTATCAACACTGGGGGTGGGATGCGCACTTGAGAAAACCATTTATTCGCTAGCATCTCTTTGCCTGATTTGTCTTTGCATTGCGTAACGCCATCACACACCTTGCTGTAGGAGACACACTGACCATTGGAACATTTGAAAGAAGACTTGCCACACACAGGATGGTGGCAAAACGATTCATCAC
Organism: Phymorhynchus buccinoides; assembly: GCA_017654935.2. Lineage (NCBI taxonomy): Eukaryota > Metazoa > Mollusca > Gastropoda > Neogastropoda > Raphitomidae > Phymorhynchus > Phymorhynchus buccinoides. Next base: position 132,458 of record JAGGCT020004138.1, read on the forward strand.
TGGAGTCTGGACAGTCAGCTATGAAGTCACACACCAAAGAATAAGACAGAATGACGAAAGCATTGTTACTGCAGGTAAATGCAGGGAGCACAGAGGCACTGTGTTCTACAGAATTTGAAACATGAAAGTTTGATCTGTGCTCAAACAAATGACCGTTCATGGCAGAGTGTTGGTGACACTCTTTGTGTCTGTTAGATCCACAGGAAACATGTCGGTATATTCCATCCCCACCCTGACACTGTGTAAAATGATACAAGTTCTCTTTCATGTATTTCTGAACACTGACTGGGGAGATTCCATGTGGACGACTTTCTGTAGTCATGTCAGTCCTGATTTCACAAATTACCCCAACCTTATCACATTCCATACCTGGGAAACAAGGACGAATTGAGGATACTTGAATAATATTTATTTTCTCCAAATCCAGTGCAACAATGGATTTATTATATAAAAAAAAGAGGCGATCATTACGGAAATGATGGAATAGGACTGTTTTGTCAGCCGTTTGCACCGAGTATTCATAAAGAACAGGCATTGATGGCTTTGCTATTTGTAAACCAGCTGACACTATTTCAAAGTTAAAAAATCTCCCAGATCTTTTTGCCAGATTATTGTACAAGTCATACACGCATGAAGGGAAACCAACTACCCCACCGTGTGATTCACACTGCTCATTCCCTGTATTATTAAAGCTCGTCTCATCGCTGGTTTCACGAGACGTGAATACGTCGATATGTATAATGAATTTGTAGCATCGACCACACATGGCCACCAGTCCCTGGCAGTCCTCACTGCTGAAGGGACAGCGTCCTGTTTCATCCCGTCCGTCCTCGCACTCTGTCAGCAAGTTACAGTCCAGGTGAAGCTGGAAGCTGGGGTAGTTCTCCACGGAGCAGTTCCACAGGCGAAGGGGCTGGTCCATGGAATCAGGTTTGAATGAAGAGAACAGCCTGGTCAGCCTTTGAGGTTTGTTTGCTTCGCTAAAGAAAGAAAAGAAGAACTGGAAATGCTGGTAAACACCTGACCATGTGCTTCTTTCGTTATGGCTACTGATTGCATATAAATAATATGTCTTGTTTGGAGCATCGTATATACGAGCCGCAGATGAGTAAAGACGCTTGTTACTCCACATGTGTCTACGAGAAATCCCATGACTCCTTAAAGATACATAATGCTGGCTCTCCCTTACCAGTGGTTTAAAACTGGTCACAAGAAACCCAGATGGCGCAGGTATCTCTTCTTTGAAATATCCACTCCTGTTTCCCATGATGATGTAGCCAGAGCACTGTGACGTCATGACTAGCTCCAAGCCAGAATCCTGAAGTCCTGAAATGATTTGAGTTTAACAAGGCATGTTTGGTGTCATATTTGTGTGACTGGAATGATAGTGTTGGCGATAATCCTAATAATGTATCATTGAACAATTGGAATGACAAATTAAAGTTGAACCTCAAACGACCACAGTGGCCAAAATTGTCTATAATTGGGAGATGATTCTAAGAATAGTTTAGTCACAAGTAAGTGAATAAGAGACAGTAAAATAATCCTGGATAAAGGATTGTTGTAATAGTGGTGTGTCCGTTGCACAACCGACTGCATAGCGTTTTAATTTAAAAGACACATTCAGTGCTCATTGTAACCGTCTGGTTTTATTTAGTACAATTCAGCACTATTCGGCACCATTCGATACTATTTGGTATTTAGATGCAATGCATTGGAAGTACGTACGTATGGCTTGCCGTTTGTGTTCAGGAATCAATGAGAATGCAAAGCTTTTGTCCCACATAGATATTATCACAAGAATGTTGTGGGTTCAATGGTATGTATGCTTACAAGTACTATGTGAAAACAAAAGTATCTGGGAATAATTGACGTGTCAGGCACACATTTAGTACCACATATCAGTGGATCCACATACCGCAGGTCCCACAATTGTGGTGCGACTAGTCCCACATACTGTTATTCCCGCAATTATGATATAAATATTAATGAAAAAATGCAATAACTACCACATACCATATTGATTGGTATCACATACCTTTGTTCCCACATACCTATAATAGCGGTATGTGGGTCTAATGGTATGTGATAACAATAGATGATTTTCTACAGTAATGGAAAATCACAGTACAGTTTAGTCTCTTGTGGAAGACTATGACTCTCGAACAAGGGGGCCCTTGCACCGGCTCTGGTGCTGCAGCCAAAGGGATGGGCTGGCCTTTGGGGACCTTCCTCAATGCCAGCTGTGTCCTCAAATCCCTTTGGCTGAGAGTGGGGATGTAACCTGGGCAAGGTATCTCCACTATAAACAAATTATTGCCCAGCCTGCCAGAATAGTATACGCCCCCCCCCCCCCCCCCCCCCTCTGTTATCTGGCAGTCATTGTCGGAAACGACAGACTAGCATACAACAATGGTGTGTGGAAACATTGGTATGTGGTAACAAAAGGATGCTTCCTTTCAGTGGATATGCGGCCAATAATGTATTAATTCATAGCTAGAGTAACAGACAGGCAGGCAGGCAGACAATCCTAGCCAGAGTGTGGAAGACTGGCAGCCTGACTACATGGGTTGTTCATTAAAGTTTGTCCTTGGGTCCATAAAACAGGAACAAAGGAATTCCAGCCTTCCACGCCATGTTTCAAGGTCGTTTTGGTAGCTTCGTTCAGGTAAGGGTCGGAACTGTGATCTTGTGCTCTTTGTGAGGGCCTAGGGGCCAGAAAAGTTCGCCCAGCCAAACACTCTAAACTGATAAGGAAATAAATGAGTCATGTGATGCTACATGAAGTCTGTGTAAAAGCCATCAGGGACAGCAATGGATGTTGTGAAGATGGGGATTTTTGGTATAGTACATGGACGCCGAGGGTGGGGTCTAGCAGTTTGATGGGTAACCAGGACAACAAGTGACGGCATCCCGATCTAGTGGAGTAGTAATGTGTTGGTTTTTAAACATTGGTTTTGTATAATGTAATACTGTTATATAAAGGACGGATTGCAGGAGTGCGTGTGAGGGCCGTCATTTGAATACGGGATTGGTATCGTTATTGATTTTTCTTTATTTCTTTCGTTTTGAAATGTCCCAGGCCAAGTCCACTCTTTTATTTTCGTACATTGTTAAATTACGTTAATCTAAGTTCCAAAGCTGTTTTTGTTTTGCGAGCTTTTCAAGACATGTTTTTTGTAATGAGTATAATCTGTCACTAACGATTATATTTCATGACTTAAATATTTCATTTTTGTGAACAAATTTGTAAATAAGTTAATGTCTTTAATTTTGTTAGAGGTTACTACGTTGACCGAACGTTTTCACTGGAACCGCCATTTTCCACAGTCAATGAAAGTTCTCAAACCACGCAATGCCATTCATCTCCAAATCCAAGACAAAGTTGCCATCAAGGTGAATTTAATATGTTCACTTTAATTAGAAGAGTGTATTGTTGATTTGTGTGGCCAATTAGCATTGGTAAAGGTTTGTTGTTTTTAAGTCTTTTTATTTGTGTATGACACATGTGGAACGATCGTGTGTGAATGAGACTGAGCTACGAACGTCATTTTTACGACAATAGAGTTTTTTGTTGAAGACAAAGACATTTTGTAATTGTGTGTACTGAAAGTGAAGAGATGATACACCATTTCTTTGTGTTGTGCTTATTCAAGGAATATTGTTTTGTTTCTTATGGGAGAAAACAAACAAAACAAGTTATTACCTTTTTTTTAATTTTATTTGTTTCTTTCAACAAATCACACACACACCAGCCGCCGTGGTGTAGTGGTTAGCGTCGCGGACTACTGGCTGGGAGGTCTTGGGTTCGAGTCCCATCAGAGGCGAGGTTTTTTTCGGTCCTGGACCGACTCCTACCCAGAGTGAGTGGCTATGGGCTCAATGGGAAGACTGAAACCACACAGTCGAGTTTCATCCGCTTAACGGATGCGATTCTGAGAGTGTTGCTCTAATTGCAAGACCAACACTGCAGGTGTCTGTAGTTCTCGGGCCAGGTTAACGCCGGGATATCATTATGAAAGGAAGCGTAGAATACAGCCCTGCCATGCAGTCTCAGACCGATACGGAACTCCATAGCATCATCATCATCGTTATCATCGGCCTCATTTTCCATCAATCATAAAATTAAAAAATGTCTCAAATTCTGTGGCTTTGCATGCCCTGCTCTCATGGTGACCTCAGTTTCGGTTTCCAATCCAGTCTATGCCTTGGTGCGTTCGGGTCAAAGTCATGGGGATCAGTGTGTTCTGGGGAGCTGTCGGTGGACGGTCATGGTGGCGCCCTCGGAGGAGGACCTCACTCACGCTGGCTCCGCGACTAAGATAATAGTGTCGTCAGTAGGGGGCTTAGTAGGTGGTGTCCTGAACAGGCTCCACTGAACTCCACCGAAGTGACTCAGCAGAAGTGCAGTGTCTCCTCGGTTGGTTGCCTCCTGATGGCCTAACATAGATTCGCTCCCCTTGGACTGCTGGCCTCGGATTCTGCGACTTGAACAAACCGGGGTGTAGCTGCGAATTGGGATTCGGAACGAGCGGCGTGGGAGCAACGCCACTGTATGGCCCAGAAGATGGGACAGCCCAAAAAACCACCCCAAAACAACAACAAAAACAACAAATCACACACAAATGTAAGTTAAGTTAGACTTGAATGGGTTTTGCATTTTCTTTTGTTTCAGTTTGACGGTGAGATGATTAAAGTCAATACAACATCTCAGCAGTGCTTCTTATGGCATGAATGGCGTTGACAGTCTGCAAAATAAGTGTTCCAAACATTGATTACCTTGCTCCTCTTGGAAGGTCACAGCGACCTTAACGTTTTCATGCAAAAGTAGATTCTTGCTTGTATCAATGGTTGGGCGTCGCTGTCAGACTGATATGGTAACTGCGTCAAAACCACTTGAGCACAATGGGTTGCTGTAAGTGTTGTCGTTGGATAGTATCAATGATGACAGACCCTTTGGTTATTAAAGAAAGGCAAAAACGGCAAATTTTAAGAATAGCTCCCTCATCTGCCCCTTCCATTCATAGATGGTTTCAATTAGGGTTACGAATAGGTTTGGGATATTTGTGTGGATTTGAGTTTGAAATAGGGGTTGGGTTAGGGATAGGTTTAGGGTCAGTTTAGTGTCAAATAAACCAAAACATAAAAGTTGATGACTAAGCTGACCCTAAACCTATCCCTAAGCCTATCCCAAACCCTGTTCCTAACCCAAACGTGAAACCGTCTTAAATAAATGGAAGGGGCAGAGGAGGGGCTATTGCTGCCAAAACAACCTGTCACTAGCATTAGTAGCAAACATGGAATGTTGACTGCAGCACAACTGGTTTGTCACAACAAGACCACTTTACATCTCAATGGCGCTTTTATTTTAAAATGATGCAGGAACTGAACTCTGCCAAGTCTGGTTCTTTGTGATGACGTCGCAGAAATTAATGCGTTTATTTGGGTCCATTTTGGCTGAAACTTTCAAAGCATTTCTGTCGGACAATAATTACATCGTTTCTAATATTTATCACTTAGGAAATTGGGTACCCAAGCTTTCTCAATAGAAGATGTTTACGCATCATCTTTTCTACTGTACTCAAAGAAGTGTCACTCTTCTCATTTCTTTCTCTCAATGACATAACTGTTATGTATATGGATTTTCGACAGTAATTTTCTTCAAAAACGGCATGCTTTGCGCATTCAGGACTGGGGAAAAAAATGAATTAGAGGGTGACATTTTTGGAAGCTACGTTTTCCAGGATTGAAAACTTCAAAACATTTGCAAATTGTACAATAACTAAGAAGTGCACAATCAGCAGTAAGCATCTGTCTCACCAGAATGAAGTTACTAGCAAGTGAAGGAGACAACTCAAGAACCCATGACTGTTGGTCACAGGCCCTTACATCATATTGTCAATGACGTCACACAATGATGAAGAACATGACATCACCATGATAGTGTGCAAGCAAGTGCATTTAATTAAAGAATTAAGTTTTCTTTGGTATCTCCATTACGCATGTAACTTTCATAGATTACAAATGGCAGTGGTCAAGGGTCCTTGGCTATTCACTGTGTCTGTACATGTGATGCAAGTGAAATTGACCCATGGCCAATATTAAAATGATGCGGCTGTGCCCAATGGAAGCTGTCTTTACCAGTGGCAGTTCTCCCTACACGCCGTAAAGAATTGTTGGTTGTTGTCACTCCACGGGTGGAGTGAAGGTGTGGGTGGCTCCATGAATGGAGCGAAGTCCCCTGAAGTCGGAGTATGGCCGCCCATGTGGCGGGGCCCTTTAAAGGGGCACCCTGATGGATGACTTTTGGCAAGAAACACGTCGAGATCACTAGGAAAACACCCTTTACAGAGATCGCAACACTCACTTTGCTCTGGTTTCCTATAAATCAAACCGTCAAATCGGCGATTCCTCCTTGGCGGAGATGCTGGAAGTCAAATTCTTTCACCCAAAGAGAAGGCGTGTGCCGCCAAATCATTTGCACGAAATTTTACAAGCCTTTTTATTTTAGTTTTTTAAAATTTTATACAGTTTATCTAAAGGAGTTTCGCTCACAACAAAGGAAATAGCTCCTTTTTTTGTTACTGCACTACCAAAAAGGAAACGCTTCAACCACAATGAGTGACCTCCACCCACCCCATCCAAATTGTCTACAGTCTCCGGCATCTCCGCCAAGGAGGAATCGCCGTTTTCATGATTTAATTTCTAGGAAACCAGAGCAAAGTGAGTGTAACGATCCTTAAAATTAAAGGTTGTCTTTCTGGTGATCTCGTGTTTCTTGCAAAAAGCTCATCCGTCAGGGTCCACCTTTAAAAGCAGCCATCCACGTAATCTTCCCATCCAATGCTATGCGAAATGTTCTTTCTGTCCCACTCTGCCTTTTCCCACTTCACTTCTGCACATACTGTCATTTGTGAGGACGCGTGTCTACAACGTCACGCGCGCGATCACATGCAACTGTCACGTGCAGATTCAAGTTCTTACTTCCGCAAAGAAGTTTTTGTTCTTGTTGTTTTCTTAACTGAAGAACCTACCACTCTACTTGCGAGCGTGGTGCCGGCGAATTTTTAGTCCCCGAGCCGAAGGTTCGGGAACTATTGTTTCTGTCTGGTCCGTACGGCGTCCGTCCGGCGTGCCTCCATCCGGCTATTCGTCCGTTTTTCTCAAAAACTATTCAGTCTATCATCATCAAATTTGGTATACTAGTTTGCCAAGATGCAAGCTATCCACTGATGTATTTAGTTTTACATTAAGGTCAAGGTCGCGCCAGTTACGGGGTTCAACCCCCAAAACACATAATCGCTAATATCTCGCGAAGTTTTGCATGTATTTCAATGCAGTTTTTTCCACAACATTTCTTAATGAATGGTCTATAACACAGTTGTCATGAAGTGTTCTCTGCGCTCGTTCTTTTTTTGTTCTTTTTTTTTAATTTGAAAATTTCACAAAGCATTGTTGGAAACTTCATGGTTTGAAACTCTATCTGTTGACTGATCATTTGATGTAAATATTACAAGTGAACCCGTAAGCCTAGACTCCACCAACACGGCTGGAAACATCCAGAGACAGAGAAAGAGACAGAGAGAGAAAGAGAGACGGTGAGGGAAAGAGACAGAGACAGAGAGAGAGAGAGAGAGAGAGTGAGAGAGAGGGAGAGAGAGAGAGAGGGGGGGGTAGCAAACAGTTGGCTGTAGCACTGTGGCTCACACTTGACTACTGAGTTCCTGCGCGCGTGTGCTAGCCTGCTGGCATCGCCGAGTCTTGCTTGCCTCAGTGACTGGCTGGATGGGGGAAGGAGATGCATTAGGGGAGGAGGTGAGTGGGTTTCACGATAGTGCATAGGTGGAAACTAAATGATCCCAGGCCCGATATGTCCCACTTCTTTCTGGCCGTCCATCCGGCCGTGCGTGCGTCCTGTTTTCAGTTCTCAATGGTCTCCCCGCTGTGTGTACAGCCGACACATTCCGATTTCGGAGTAGCTCGGCGATGCTGCGAGGGGACTTTGCAGCCGCTCGGAGTTGCACTTGTTTATATTTATTTTCATCAACTCTCTCTCTCTCTCTCTCTCTCTCTCTCTCTCTCTCTCTCTCTCTAGGTGGCATAATTGGGGAAGAGCAGGCAGGGCTTAGAGAAAAACATAGTACATTTGACCACATATTTACTCTCTATTCTATGATTCAAAAGCAACTGCTGAGACATAGAAAGCTATATGTAGCTTGCATTGACTTTCGAAAGGCTTTCGATTTTGTTAGTGGGGATAAGTTATGGAAAATACTGTTTGCAAATGGTTTAAATGGAAAGATCTTTTTAGCTTTACAAAGCATGTATAATGTCGTGAAAGCACAAGTGCACGCAAACGGGGACTTAACTGAAGCCTTTTTGTGTCCTCGTGGTTTGAAGCAGGGTGAAGTTTGCTCTCCTGTTCTATTCTCACTCTTCATTAATGAATTAACAAAAGATGTTCTTAGTAATGGCAAACATGGCATACAGCTATCTCCAGAACTTATTGAATTGTTCATCCTCCTCTTTGCCGATGATGTCGCTTTGTTCTCAGATATTATTGTGGGTCTTCAGAATCAGTTAAACATATTATTCAATACTGCAAAGCGACTTGATTTAGTTGTGAATTTAGATAAATCAAATGTTGTTGTTTTCAGAAATGGTGGGTATCTGTCTTCATCTAAAAGATGGACGCTTGGTGGACAAGAACTACTAATAGTTAATATTTACAAATACCTCGGAATCTATCTATCTACAAAGCTCTCGTTTTCTTACACTCTAAAATATTTGGCAGATAGGGCAAGAAAGGGCGTTTCCGTAATTATTAGATTGATGTGGTCTATAGGAGAGCTTTCCCCACAACTATTTTTCAAAATTTTTGATTGTCAAATTCAGCCGATTTTAACATATGGATAGGAAGTATGGGGTTTATGTTCTGACCAACAGCACATAGAACGTATTCATTTATCAGCTTTAAAACGATTCATGGGTGTGAGCCCAAAAGCACCAAGGCAATTGATTTATAGTGAAACAGGAAGATACCCTCTCTTTGTTAATACCTATACAAAATGTGTGAAATTCTGGTTAAGAATAGTGAACATGGATGAGGACAGATACCCGAAGAAAAGTTATAACATGTTACTTAGTTTACAGAGGCAAAATTATGTTACATGGGCATGTCGTGTACGCAATGTTCTATGCAGATATGGTATTGGGTTTGTTTGGGAAGCGCAGGGAGTGGGAAATATAAAATTGTTTATTTCTGTGTTTAAACAGAGACTTATTGATTCCTTCAGTCAAGATTGGCATTCTGCTTTAGAAAATCACGACTTCTTTGAAATATATTCAACATTTTGTAATTCAATATCTTGTAAAAGCTATTTGAACAACATCAAGAACATAACTTGGCGAAGGTGTTTTGCTAAGTTTCGAATTGGTATGTCACCCATTAAAAACACTTTTTGCAATATAAACTCAATGAAGGTGATACATTTTGTGTAAATGTAGTAGAAAACGAAGTCCATTTTCTTTTTGTTTGTCCTAAATATAACGAGCTTAGAATGGAATTAATACCAAAGAAATATTATAATTGTCCATCTTTATTCAAGTTAACTCTAATCTTATCTTCCGAAAATTCTCAATTAATCTCTAAAGTAGCATCGTTTATGCATAAAGCTTTAACAGTTAGACGTCAATGTTTGAGTGAAAGGCAGAATGCACGAGATGTTACTTAAAGTTTATGCTTGTATTGTTATTGTTATGGGCCAGTGGCCTAACAATTAAACCATTTTTGACTTTGACTCTCTCTCTCTCTCTCTCTCTCTCTCTCTCTCTCTCCCCCCTCCCCTCTCTCTCTCTCTCTCTCCTCTCCCTCCCTCCCCTCTCTCTCTCTCTCTCTCCCTCCCTCCCCCCCCCCCTCTCTCTCTCTCATTATTTTTTAGGGGGAGCATGTCTCCACTCGGGAAGGGGGTGGGGGGCAGCTTCCACTGATATACTACCTACAACATTTAAAGAGATTTTCTGCAGTGGTTCTCGTGATATTGTGAGGGCAAAACAACAGCAAAGAAGGTACAAAATCACAAAACCTCACCACTCTGGAATGAAGGAGAGGGCTAATAAAGCAATCTGAAAACAATGCAACTATGTCCCTATAATACAAGCTTGGAAGTTTTAAATTAACTCTCTCTCTCTCTCTCTCTCTCTCTCTCTCTCTCTCTCTCTCTCTCTTTGGCTTGCTGGCTTGCTGGCTTGCTCTGAATTTTTGGGGGGCAGGAAGACATGTCTTCCCCCAGATCACGTGTTTTACGTGTTTTCCATCTTGTAGCTGGTAAGAAATCTTGTTTTGACCATGTTTCACTCCTATACAAATGACACCAAATTCAAACCGAAACATCATTTTAAAGAGCAGCCTCAATTTGAAGTTGGGGGTTGAAACTCATTGAGCTTGTGGTTGAAGCTCATTGCGGTTGAAGCGTTTTCTTTTTTTTGTAGTTCAGTAAAAATAAAAATGGAGCTTTTGTTGTGAGAAAAACAAAAATGTTGTGCAAACGATTTGGTCTAAACGCAGGCGGCCATTACAAAAGAGACGGCACACGCCTTCTCTTTGGGTGAAATAATTTGACTTCGATGCGCCTTTATTAACATAGACAAATAAGAAAACAGCAAATAGCAAATATACAAAAGGAGCAAAAAGCAGCCATCAAAAGGAGCAAAAAACCGAGATAAACAAACGCGAAATCGCCATAGTTTGTGGCACGCGGTCTATTTTTACCACTCCAATCATGAGTTACCTCCCCTGGCTTTTCAATAATTTTAATCTGTAAACCAGAATGTTATCTCTGCACCATTTCGTAACTTTTTATATCTTTTGGAAAACATTTAAAACTATGTATCCTACTTATACTCATCAAAAGAAGCACCGCATACTCGTCGTGTCTGTTGTAGTGTCTGTATTACGTATGTTTATTATTTTGTACGCTTTTAAAATACATCATTTTAAAGAGCGGCCTCAATTAATTTTGAAGTGTAGCCTCGATTTGAAGTGCGACATTTTGTCAAAATGTGCGACAATTTTGGACCGACAGACAGACCGACCGACCGACAAAGTGAGTTATAGGTTTGTGGCTTGAGCCACAAACAAAAAACCAATACTTCCCCTCTACAGTTCAATGCGTAAATGATACAACCAAGTTGAAACGAAAGAGCCAGGCTTGCATTTGTGAACACAAACCAGGGGGGAAAGGAAAAAAGAAAAAAAAATGTTTTGAGATGAGGAAAGTTGGGGACTGTGAGTACGCAATCATAAATGGCAGAAGTTGGAAACAAGGGTCAGATGGGGATGGGGAGGGGGAAAAAAGGGGGTTAGATCGTTGGGTGAAGAGAACAAATCTCGTGCTAAAGTGGACACATGTAGCAGAAGCTGACATTACATTACAACTAAAAAATGAAAATGATATAAAAACTAAATAACTAGATGTTACACCAGAAGTAGGTTTGTACATTTTCAGGGAATACAGAGTTCAACGTTGAGGAAGGGGAGAGGGCAGTGGGGGTGGAACCCTCTTCGTTTAGCTGTGGCTGTTTAAGAAAACTCGGATATAAGAAAAGAAAAATGTATCTCCTTACGATTTTCTTATAACCGAGTTTTGCTGTATTCGCATTCGCATTCGTATTCTCTCTCGCACTCTCACTCTCACACTCTCAAGCCGTTGTTGTTGCTCTCGTCCTCCGTTGCCGTTGCCGCTCTGGAACCTTGAATTTTT
>JAGGCT020004138.1:146719-152120 GCA_017654935.2 Phymorhynchus buccinoides
GCAAAGGAAAAAGGCAGGAGAATGGCGGTAAGACAGAAAGACCAATAGATGATTAGTAAGCCAAAGGAAAAAGGCAGGAGAATGGATCGGTAAGACAGAAAGACAATAGATGATAGTTAAGCAAAGGAAAAAGGCAGAGAATGGATCGGTAAGACAGAAAGACAATAGATGATATTAAGCAAAGGAAAAAGGCAGAGTCAAAGAGAATGATAGATTAGAGGAAGTTACAAGCTTAACACAGAACTTCCAGAAGGGGGGGACTATTTATCCAAAAGACCCCAGGGGGGGGGGGGTATCCCCAGGGGGGGGGGGGGGGGGGGGCGCTTTTAAATGTTAAGTGGCTTCATCCGTGCAGTTCATGTTTTATTTAGTTCACGTCCAAGATTGGTGATTTAATTAACTGATACTAAAGTTTAAAGGTGCACCTTGACGGATGAGTTTTTTGCAAGAAGCACGTCGAGATCACCAGAAAGACAGCCTTTTCAAGGATCAGAACACTCACTTTGCTCTGGTTTCCTAGAAATTAATTTCGATTCCTTCTTGGCGGAGATGCCGGAGAGAGTAGCCATTTTGGATGGGGTGGGTGGAGGTCACTCATTGTGGTTGAAGCGGGTTTTTGTTTGTTTTTGTAGTGCAGTAAAAAAAAAAAAGAGCAGATATTTCCTTTGTTGTCAGCGAAACTCCTTTAAATAAACTGCATAATTTGAAAATAATAAAAAAAGGCTTGTATTGCGAAAATTTCGTGCAAACGATTTAGCGGCCATTAGAAAAGAGACGGCAAACGCCCTCTCTTTGGGTGAAAGAATTTGACTTCCAGCACCTCCGCCAAGGAAAAATCGCCGATTATGACTGTTTGATATCTTGGAAACCAGAGCAAAACGAGTGTTGAAATATCTGTAAAGGGTGTTTTCCTGGTGATCTCGACGTGTTTCTTACAAAAACTCATCCTGTCAGGGTGCCCCTTTAAGACGGGGTATGTTAGTGGACAAAATCAACACTTAGCCCTTTTTTGTACATTTAATAGTATAGTAGTAGTAGTAGTAGTAGTAGTAGTAGTAGTAGTAGTAAGTAGTAGTAGTAGTAATAGTAGTAGAAATAGGGACTAATCAAGCCGTTAAGCTTTTTAGCAGTCCCATCGATTTCCAATTTGATATTTTTTTTTTTTTTTTTTTTTTTTTTTAGCGGTCAAGGTTTTACGGTTGAATTTTCCTATAATATAAAAATTAATAATCAATGCTTCTAAATACATTTACTAATTTTGGAGAATTATCAAGACGATTTTTGAATATATTAACATTAGGTGCACATTTTAAATCAAAAGTTAAATCATTCCAACAATTAGCAACTGTGTTAGTAAATTACATTGCTTAATAAAAACTTTACCGTATGAATTTCTTGTTGTACTGCATTGAGGTGATTTAAATATGTTATTCCAAAATAAATCAACAAGGCCATTGAATATCTTATGTGCTTCAATAAGGTCTCCCCTTACCCTTCTTCCTTTAAGTGAGTATAAATTTAAATACAAAAGTCTATTTTCATAGGTCATGCTTTTACATCCCTTAACCAATTTTGTTGCCCTGCGTTGAACCTTCTCATGCTAATGTGTGATGGAACAATGCCCATTCTCTATAGCATACCTGAGACACGCGTGTACAATCACTTGTGGTCACGTGACAGATGGTCAGGACTCATACAGGAGCGCATTTTAAACAAGGTGACGGTGCATGGAGAAAACCTACATAAGTCGCTCAGAAGGTTTTGAGCCCAAAAAAACAAAAAATAGGCAAAAACCCCTAAAATATCATTTTTTTTATTTAGGGCATATTTAAGTCTATTTCTATGTATTTTCTACCAGTATCCACCACATGAAAGACAATTTTGAATGATTTCTTCGTTTATTTGATCGTTTTCTAAATAAAGTCAATATAAACAAAGAGGCAAAAGTGTATCTTCTATGCCCAGTTTCTGAAAATGATCTATTTCAAATGCCAAACTTCAGATAATTATGAAATAAAAACTAGACAAGGTAACTCAGTTTGGTGTTTTGTGTATTAACAAGCTATCTTTGCTCCACCACGTAAAAATGAAATTTCAATGTAGGCCAATATTCCATTATGTCTGGTTTTCCCATGACACCGTCACCTTATTTATTATTAGTCTTCTCACAGGAGCGGCACACTGCACAGAGAGAGAAATACGAAATGCGAAATACGAATGTTTTATTGAAATAGTACTATGACATGTTTTATTGAGGGTAAAAAGGATACGCTACAATAGCTTCTTTACACCTTGCCCTCTCACTCAAACATTCATGCCAAACATCAAGCAAGAACATTGATGGCTTAAATTGAGTACGAAAAAGGGGAACAATTCTGAGACAACGACATGTTTTTCATGAATAGTACCACTTTAAAGAAGAAGAAAAAAGAGATAAGATGGGGAATATGAGAGAAGAGAGAGAGATGAGAGAGAGAGAGAGAGAGAGGGAGAGAGAGAGAGAGAGAGGAGAGATGAGAGAGAGAGAGAGGGGGGGGGGTCAAGTTAGGGCCTACATGTTCGAAGAGATAAAAAGTGCTGAAACCAAAGACATTGACTTGACCAGAGAATCTTCTGTGGTGCAGTAAATGAACAAATCGGAAGGAAAGAAAAAATGAAGGAATGTACAAAAGAACGAACGAGCAAATAAATGAAAAAGTTGATTGATTGATTGAGTCTCCTTTATGTAAGACCTTTTGACGAAATAACGCATGATCAAGCAAACAGCTAGCACTGTCACCCCATCCATCAAGTTCATCAGAGATAGGCGAGCAGAGGGCAAGAGAGGGCTGTGGCGAGGTAATGGGTTAAAAAGCTAAGTCCCTAGGGACGACTTTAGAAAATTTGCCTTTAGCCCACTTCTATAAGGTATGGGAGATGAACAACTTTCCCGGTCCCCTTTCATCTAATAAATTTATATTTGTGCCCGGGTTCCGGCTGGTATGATTGTAAGAAATACAAGTGGTTGAATTGCTCTCTAAATGGCAGACAGAGAGAAGTAGGGTTGTACATGAATTTACAAGACTCCCACTCTCATCAGTTTGACCAAAGGGTTCAGGATTATTTGACACATGTATTTTATTTACTCCAAAAATCTGAATGAGATTATGAAACAAGAATAATAAAGCAGATCAATGGCGCCAAAACCAAATATGGATATGAAAAACAATGAAATCCGAAAGGATTTACAAGACTGTTGTCTTTCTATAAGGTTCGCCCCATACCGGAAGGGTTACTAATTATCTTCAGAGTCCGTAGGAAAGTTCCAGTGATTGGCGCAGTCCGGTGGACTTAGCTGTTTCAAGTTCCTCCGTGGTGATCGGCAAGTGCTGGGTTGGCTGGGCTTGCTCATCAGATGAGAGTAGCTCCCAGTCGTTCCGGTTACGGCTTCGAGGGATGGCACGGTTCAGGCGTGGTCTACTCGCGGATTCTGGGTGCGGGGCGTCTTTCCCATCTTGGTGCTTGGTGGAGTCCGGGATGATCGTCCGGCCCACGATGCCCTGCTGATAATCACAGGAGAAGGTGGATGTAGATCTCTATGGCTTAGAGACAAGGGGCTTCAGTCGGCAGGGAATTAGTGAATCCCAACCGGCTTGAAGGCTTCCCTTGTACAATAGCACTAGTTAATAAATAAACTGAATTTCAGTTAACAAACTGAGATCAGTAAAACATAAAAGGTGATCAAGACAACATCACTCTCCATCCAACACCTGGAAAGGAATGGTATCATAAAGTGCAAGATTGCGGCCCATAGGTTTCCTACTAAAAATAGACAAAATGGTTAGTAGGCATAAACTCCGGTTCTGGTACCAAAAGTGTTCAAGTCAAAAACACACACACACAAATAATCAGTGCACATAAATAGAATAGAATGTTTACCACTTCTTTTCTATAGCATATCTATCTACTCCTTATTCATCATTGAACATAGGATCTAGATCAAAACTAGGGTCAAACAAACAACCAGTCTCAATCACCAGTCATCAATAAGACTTACTAGGTGGGCTATTCTGGCTGGGAGAGGTGTTGCTCTAGTCAGTTTCAGCGTCTTGTGTGAAAAACTTTTTCTCACTACGCCAATTATAGCCTTCACTTTCAAACAATGAAAGCCTGCTATTGGTTTATAGCAGTCGACACGTCACAAGATGATGTTCAGAGTGTACAGAACAATCACGCGCCTATTACATCCTTATCACATGCCGGACATTCCTAACCTTGTGATTGGAAAGGCAAAACCGTCTTCAAAGGGAGATAACCGTGGTTGTCACTTTCTTGTGATGGGTAAGGACGAGGTGTCTTACAAAGGGAGCCGACTGTTGATATCACTATCTCGTGATGAGACGGTAGAAAAAGGGGGGGGAGGGTGAAGGGAGATAACCTCTGTAGGGGTTACATGCCGACCGGGGACAAAGAGACTTTCAAAGGGACCAATCCCTTATTCGGCATTCTTTAGATGGTGGGTGGCAATTAACGTGGCGGCCGGACAGAGAAAAGAAAAGGAGAGGGGGGGGGTGTAGATAAAGAAAGAGGGGTCGCGCGGGACACTTACGTCACAGAGGCCCCCCGAAGAAAAGATTCTGGTACCGGAATCTTCCTGTGGAACGCCGACTCCACTTTCAACTTGGGCGACAGGGACAAATTAGTGGGGAGACTGGGTCGGCTGGAATGGTGGAACATCTGGTCGCAACACAGAGTTCAAAGGAGCAGGTGGGTTAGAGATCAGTGGAATGGATTCCGACTGAGGTTGGTGCGGCAATCCTGTGTTGAGTTGTCCCAAGGTTGATTGCAGAATAGCAAACACCTCTTGCCTGAGTTTCCCCTTTAGCCTGGATTCATCATTGCTGATGATGTGGTTTGGTAGGCCGATTCGGGCGAAAATGGCTTTGAGTGCCGCGGCTATCTGGCTAGCATCAAGTGAGGAGATTGGGGCGGCATCGCACCTCATGGTACATATGTCGACCACGGTGACTATGTACCGGAATTTCTTCTTCCGTTGAGGTAGAGGCCCGACCAAGTCGACTGCCACTCGCTGAAAGGGAGGGGTAGGTGACGGCTGTACGTGCGGCGGCCTGTCCCGATAGTACCTTCGGTGGGTGTTTGCGGGTACAATGCTGCCTTTCACCTGAGGTACCTGTGGCGAGTGGTCTTGGGTCGTTAGGCGGACATTCCTTGGGAAGGATTTTCCAAGTTGTGGCGGACTTGGGGACTTGGGACAATCTGGATTGGCTCGCGCGGCAATTTGGTTTGCCGCGTTGAGAGGTTTCTTCCCTGCTGAGGGAGATTTGCTCTTTGGGAAGGAGGGAGGGAGTTGGTTTGTGGATTGGGGAGAAGGGAATGCTGCTGAAACTAGGGCAGGTTGAGA
>JAGGCT020000413.1:0-25000 GCA_017654935.2 Phymorhynchus buccinoides
AGATAGGTCTGCGTAATGTGAAGCCTTTTAATTGCTTAGAATCACTAATTGGAATCATATTTAGGAATGTTTTACTTGTGTTTAATCATTCTTACATAATTGAAATGCCCCTTTCATATTTTATCATATTTTATCTACTTCTATGTCATGTATATTTTCTTTGTAAGGCATAACATTATATAACATTGTGTCTCTTTCAGAAGAGGGGAAAAAGAAGCAGAAAAACGTTCACTTCCAGGACGACAGTCAGCCTCTGAAGAACAAAGAACCAGTCAGTGCTGAACAGGAGCACGACATATGCATCTACAGGAGCTACTGTGCCATCAAATGCGTCATGGATGCCATTGTGTTCTGCTTTGAGAACTCCAACATCGATTTGATGAATCCAGTCCGCATCAGAAATGTGCCCCAACCCAGGCACCTATCTAAAGCCATTTCCATAGACACTTTTGCCAACGTGAGTTCCAGCGAAGGAGACGAGTCTAGTAGTGGGCCTCTGAACAAATCATCAGGGGAAGGTAGTGAGAAGAAAGTTGAACCAGGTTCTGAAGTGTCTGGAGAAAATTTCAAGGAAACGTATCATCGCCATGTGTGGCAGCGAATCCAGCAGGCCAGAGAACACCTGCAGCACCTGTACCCACTGGCCTACCGCGTGGAGATACTGGAGAACATTTTCTCCTTGCTGTTTTGTCGCCACAGCGATCTTCATGACGGCGCCATGATGGTGGAAGGGGGGAGTGACGATGAAGTCGATGGTGAGAGCAGAGCAAACAGCATGGAAAATCTCAACATGTCCATCGTTTCTGAAGAAGATGCAGAGTTTGACAGGTTCAGTGGGAGTGTTGGAGCAAGTGTGTCCACAGCCTCGTCTCTGCAGCAGACTGACTCTGCAATTGGCTCACTCGGCCCTGAAGAGAAGAGCCAGCGCTCCAACAGTGTGGAGTACGACACCCCTTTTCAGGATCAGAAACCGCAAAAGGACAAACACCCAAAACCTTATCGTTTAAAAGACCGTGATTCTTCGGACAACACAAGGCATTTGTCCGAGTCTGACGGGAACACTTGTGGGTTTTTAGCCAATGATTATGTCGTGAGAGATGTTCTTGCCATGCTGAAAGACGCGCTTTTAGACTTGAATGCTATGAAATTTAGAAAGATCGGGCAATCGCAGTCTGACACCAAACGAGTGTCTGATACCTCCAGTCAAAGATCTGGAAGCCCAGATTCGGGCAAAGCAGGCAGGTCAACAAAAGAGCTTGCAGCCAACGATCAAACTAAACCTTTATCTGTGAGCCAAACTGGAGGCTCAACAGAAGGTGAGTTTAACCCAGCATTGGAGAAACTTCTGTCACAAACAGTGAGCATGAGCATCTCGTCAGATGCGCTGCAGAAGCGTGTGGCGCAGTTGACGCAGCACATCCACGAAGCACAGTGGCGGTTTCAACTGGTAGCCCACGAGCAGATCCCGCGCCAGGCAGGCCGGGTGCTGGAGGAGGTGGTGGTGGTGATGGACGATGATTCCACGGTCACCTGCGCCAGCCAGGACTGGATGGCTGCTGAAGTGTCCAATGCACCAGGTGGGTTCACTACCACTAATGCTCATTTTTGTTCGTAATGGGGAGGGAAGGAGTATGTGTGGAAGAAGGGGGGGGGTGTCGGCAAGAGCAGGAAATCCCAAACAAGATAGTGATGCATGTGTTACTGCTGTGTCATTTCATTTCTTTTGACAGTGTATGTATTGCGTTCCATATTTTGCGTTGTCTTTGATGTACAATTCAATGGAACCTCAGTATTCTGACCACCCTACTGACTGGCTAAAACTGTCTGTAATTGCAAGGTGGTCGTTATACTGGAGACTTCTTTTTAGTACTGTAATAAATAAGTAGAGAAGAGACTGAATAATACTGCAATATTGTCTGCAATACCGGGGTGCCCCAGTGATGTCCCAAGGCCCTGGTCATAGGCCATTGACCTAATAAAATTGAAAATGTCATATTGTGTTCTCCCCTGTCAGGACAAATATCTGAATACATTTTTAAACACTGACATGCTTTGTATTGTTGATTTTTGCAAGAGCCAAGACATTGTCCTATTGATTTCTCTTATCTCAGGACAGTTTGTCCTATCACTTTTCGATCCTCGGTACATCGCTGGTGCCCCTTAGGCGTAGCTTGACTTTATTATTTTTCAGTGATCGCGCTAGGAATTTTGAAAACCAGTCTCATCAGCAACAATGACCCCCAACAACCAGTGTCAAAACCAGTCCCAGGGATACAAAAACCAGTGAAAACCACGATATCAAAGCCTCAGTTAAACAATTTATCAGTCCTAGCAAACATTTATCAGTCCCTGGGACTGACAGGTCATTTTTTTCAGTATTTTGGTTTTGCAATCAGTATTTTACTGACAATTACCAGTAAATGCGATCACTGTTTTTGTTAGGTTTTCTATGTTATATGCACTTGGATAACTTAAAATATCCTAAGTGTTCTACTGGTAGTGTTGTCTTTCCAGATGGTAAGCTGTCCCCAGGGAGCAGGACAGGCAGGCGGCGTTCTATATGCGGTGGAAGGGCCATAGGCGAAGGGTCACTGCACCCCTCCCAGCAGTCCATCATCACCCGCATGCTGTCCTCTCCAGACTCCCTGCTCACCATGAGTCTCACCAGAAACAACTTCGCTCAGGCCTCGCAGATCATCAAGGTAGGGTCCTTAGCGTCACAGCAGATAGTAGACTTATGTAACTACAAGTGTCATTGTCTTCCAGCTTTGTTTGTCATACCTTGCTTGCCCTCCTGAAACTTTTGGAATACAACGTGTCTCTTTCTACTAATCTTTGCCCTACTTTTTATGCAGAATATTTTTTTTCAGAGTTGGGCATCACATGTTCACAAAGTTCCAGATTGAAAACTCCTATAAATTCTTACAAAAATGTCTTCAGCCGAAGTCGGACATGCTGGGCCTAACGATTTTTTAGTTAGGCGCATAACGGCAGCATGACGCGTCTACACTCTTATGATAGGAAACTGTCTGAGCGAATGAAAAAGAAGAAGAAGAAAACTCACCTGTGTTCCTCTGTGGCAGAAGTACATCTCCTCCAGGAGTGTTGTACCTTCCAGAACCTAAGTGCTGAAACTAGGCTGTCGGACTTACCAGTGCGGGAGAAGATCTTTGGCCCTTTGGAGAAAATCTTCGATGTACACCAGCCTTCATTCGTGCCACTGGTGTCCCTGTCTGAGTGGTCAACGAGAAAGAAGAATCACTTTTTCATTAAAGTTCACTATAATTGTGTGACTTTCTAGTGTTTTCCTTGTCCGTCTTGCGATAGGTTATACTTATACAAGTCGTGTACCATGCTTGGTTTACTGTTGTAGTTTTTATACTTCGAGTTGATTTTTTGTAAAGCATTGTTTTATACTTTAAGTTATATCTTTATGATTCAACGCTTCTTTTTCACCTCTTCTTTTTTCATCAGCTTTTGAAGATCAGCGAAAAGTCCAGAGAAGCGGCGGAGGTGACTTTCACCGAGATGTTCAGCACCTCAGCCAGAGCCATCAGCTCTCTAAGCGTCACCACCAGAGAAAAGAAACAGCACCCTCCTCCTCCCACCACACCCACTCAAACCCCCTCCAAGAAATTCAGCCTTCAAGCCATTAAGAATGCTGCGGCCGCCGGTGTCGCTAACGCCACCTTGTCCAAGTTTGTGGACGAGCTGTTGTCCAGTCCGAACATCCCCCCTCTGCCCCGCCCTCAGTGGGTGAGCGAGCAGGGGCAGGAGAGTAGCAGCGGGTGGGGGAGGTTCTTCCAGGTCAGCACCACCACAGCCATCCTGATGGACCTGGCCTGCACCATGTGCCAGTCGTGGGAGCTGTGCACCAACGTCTTTGACATCATCAAGGCCAGGGGAAATCTGGGTCAGTATTGGGGTTGACGGTTTCCTCTCTATCTTGTCTGTTCCCGGTAATCGGTTTGGGTTTTCTTCTTTGTTGCTCTTGTGTTTTCGGTTTTTTGTGTGTGCCATGCATATCTAAGAATGAAATAGTGAGGCCAAGAGAGGAGATAACGAAATTGAACAAAGGGTGAATACTCTCTTTCTAATTAACTCCCCTCCACCAAAGTTGATTACGATGCCAATCACCTAGCAGTGCGTGGGTCAGAACCAAAGTGAGACAAACAAAGCATCATTCTCAAAAAAGAATGTGCCAAGTCCGCCCTTATGACCCTCCACCCACACAGTACACATGATTCAATTTCAATTATGTATGCACTCACGCATGCAATCACACACATATTAATTATGCTCACTTGTGTACACACACACACACACACACACACACACAACATATATGCAAGCACACACTGAAGATCAGCGAAAAGTCCAGAGAAGCGGCGGAGGTGACTTTCACCACCAGAGAAAAGAAACGGCATCCTCCCCCTGTCCTTGATGATGTCAAAGACGTTGGTGCACAGATCCCATGACTGGCACATGGTGCAGGCCAGGTCCATCAGGATCGATGTGGTGGTGCACACATCGCACACACGCATGCACACACACACACACATGGTCGCATGCACATGCACACACACACACAGAGTGAGAAAGAGAGTGTTCAAATTGTACACAGTTCCCCCGTAGTGCTTGATTTTCGACAAAAGTCTACTTTACCCATAATTGGCATATTTTTTTTGTTTATATACATTGTTAACATTAATTTTTTTTATACATAGAGGGAGTGAAGGAAAAAGGAAATAATTCTCATTTTTATGCATGGTTTGCAGGCAAAGGAGCGAAGGAAAAAGAGGAACAGGAAGAACACACAACCATCGACCATTCCAGCCTCAGAGACAGAAGAAAAAGCAAAAGCTCTTCCAGCCGCTGTGACTTGAAGGGCACGAGGACCTTTTTCCAGCAGCTGGACACCTTGCTGCAGATGGGCCACGCAGACTCTGACCACTGGACAGCCTCCGCCATGCAGGAGGTGTCCGCCATCGCCAGTGGATCCCCCTCCCTGGGAAAAGGGCCTCCGCTCCTCATCACCCCTCCACCCTCCCCCGCACCCAAGTCTATTGCGGCACAGCGAAGCCTTCTGCAGCGATTCCGCAGCACCGGTTCATCGCTGGTGGCATCCGCTGTGAAACTTTATGAGAGCGCCGTTCATGACATCCAGGTGCATGTGGATTTGACAAACCAGGCCCTGGTGGCGTCTTCGCGTTTGGATCGGCAGGAGTCGATCCACATGGACGAAACGCATTTTGAAAAGTCACCGGGGATCAGGCAGTCACCAATGTCATTCTCACCAGCAGGGACCAGTCGGACTTCGTCAGTGGGAAGCGGGGGGTCTTCGTGGTCAAGAGAAAGTCCGGCGAAGATGGAGGTGCCCCTTCTACACCAGAGGATGAAGCATCTGATTGCCGTCATGGAGAAGAGTGTGCCGCAGACAGGGATCATCTCACTGCTGCTACGGTGAATCATAGATAGGGAATTGACGTTCTTTTTTGTATACTCATGTTTGATGTTCGAGTCAATATCTATAAAAATGATTAAGAAAATGTTTCTTCTTCTTCTTCGTTTGCTCAGACAGTTTCCTGTCATACGAGCGTAGATGCGTTATGCGCCTAACTAAGAAATAGTGAGGCCCAGCATGTCCGACTTCGGCTGAAGAAATCTTTGTAAGAATTTATAGAAAAAAGGCAGGAGAATGGACCAGTAAGATAAAAAGGTAGCAGATGACAGTAAGCAAAGGGAAAAGGCAGAGTCAAAGAGAGTGATGGATTAGAGGAAGTTACAAGCACAGAACTTCCAGAAGGTTGGGGAACTATTTGTACGAAAGACCCTTAGTATCCCCACGGGGGGAAGAAAATGTTTGAACATGCTGATTGTAAAAGCAATACACTTACATTTAAGGCATTTTAGTGTGGGGGGGGGGATTTCAAAGAACTATTTAAATGACTTTAAAGTGAATTTATCTGTCTTTGATAGGGCTCTGGAGATGATATATGACTATTTATTTTTAGACAAAAAGAAACAATTTATAAAGTTTGTAACAATACCTGTCCTTGTTTAGAGGGAAATCTGTTAAACCACTTGCTTTATTTTTAGAGCATCTGCTCAGGCATGTGCATATATCATCGGTGAAATTCAGATACCTCGTATCTCAATCTTGGTAGTTTTGAGAAAAATGAAAAAAAACTAAAAAAAATTAACCGCGTTTAGTTATGTCATTTGGTCTTAGGAATAACTATGATGATTATGTTGTTCAAAACATTGTGAGTTTACTCCTGCATTTTGTTAATGTTTCTTTTTTATTTTTTTGTTATACTTGAAAAGAACGAAGATGCGAGGTTTTTGTCCTTAAGTAGATCTGAATTTGGGACTTACGAGTTTTTCTTCAATTTACACAACCTCATTTACCCCAGATAGAAAGTCGTTAGAGATACAAGCTTTTGGTGGAAGGTGGTGGGAAAAATTAGAGAGCTGACTATGTACCTAACTCAAAAAAAACAAAAATCGAGATACGAGTTTTTTTTACTTTCACAGATGATATGTAACATAAGTTAATGCAAAACTGAAATATCCTTTTCCACAGAGGCAAGAAGGAACATGGCATCCAAAGAAACTACTTGCTGAGTTTGTACGAGCATGTGAAGGAACTCGCCTATGTGGTGGCGGAATGTGAAAGTAAAGCAGCAGGTTAGAATCCCTTTTTCAGTACTCTAGATTGTTGTAAAATGTAGCAAAATACAGCAGCGCCATACACTGAATGAACTCAAACATCACAGATTCACTTCACTCGAAAGAGTTAATGAATATAGAATCTCTGCTGAGACAGTGCCATAACAAGTATCTTTAGAAAGCTTGAATAAAGCCTTTCCATGTCAGATTCTGTATCGATTAACAGATCGTGAATTACATGATTCGCTATTTTCTGTCTTATTTTCTGTGTTACTAAGAGAACCTTTATTCTCTGAGTACCAAATGCTTCGATGAACTGCAGTACATAACTCATAATGGTATGCATAGAACAGCTTAAAAGATATTTGGTTTGATCCAGATTACGTGTTAAAATTATATAATCTGAAATTACAATGAAAAAAATATTCAAAACTATATTAAAAATAGAGAAGCATCCAGAAGTTATGACCTGGGTGCATCCCAGCCCCATTGGAGTTTAATTAATAAATTCAGGTTGAAATGCTTGACCTTCCATTGTTTAGCTTTCCCTGTAGTTTATTAACACTCACATTTGAATTGCTGTCGTTATCTTTTCAGAAACCCTGGTAATTCCCAAGAACTACTTTTCCATTCTTCAAGAAGGACCAGTTGACATTCTTGGGCGTCTAATGTTTGTCAAGAGGGTGTCCCCAGCAAGGTTGGTTTGCCAATGTTGATTATTATTAGCACCATAAAACATGACATGATCACATTTTGATTGAAAATATAAATCCAGTTACCAGAGATCTTTGCAAGTATTCATGCTTCAATAAATGTGCGCCTTTCATTGCTTTGCACAATTTCAGACATTTTTTAAGATTTGTGAGTTAGTAATTCTTTTATAGCAATTCCAGGCTCTGAATATGTTAAATTGAATGTCGTTTGTGGGCTAGCAGGTTGGAAAAATTTGCTAACAAACTGAGTTTATCTTTTTTGCAACACGCCGCTAGAATACTAGCAACACCAGAGTTTACCGTTGCCGACACGCTGCAGTATGTTAGCAACAGGCAAAATGCCCCTGTGACCAACAGTGATGTGGCTGTTTTCAACTCATTCGCTTAAAAAAAACCCACAAAATAATGAGTTGGTTTTCGATTTTTATATCATTAAAAAGATTAAAGATAAATCTAAACCACTGTTCAAGAATAGTCACTGCAACCAGCCGCCGTGGTGTAGTGGTTAGCGTCGCGGACTACTGGCTGGGAGGTCTGGGGTTCGAATCCCATCAGAGGCGAGGGTTTTTTCGGTCCTGGACCGACTCCTACCCAGAGTGAGTGGCTATGGGCTCAATGGGAAGACTGAAACCACACAGTCGAGTTTCATCCGCTTAACGGATGCGATTCTGAGAGTGTTGCTCTAATTGCAAGACCAACACTGCAGGTGTCTGTAGTTCTCGGGCCTGGTTAACGCCGGGATATCATTATGAAAGGAAGCGTAGAGTACAGCCCTGCCATGCAGTCTCAGACCGATACGGAACTCCATAGTATCATCATCATCGTTATCATCGGCCTCATTTTCCATCAATCATAAAATTTTAAAAAAAACCAATGTCTCAAATTCTGTGGCTTTGCATGCCCTGCTCTCATGGTGACCTCAGTTTCGGTTTCCAATCCAGTCTATGCCTTGGTGCGTTCGGGTCAAAGTCATTGGGATCAGTGTGTTCTGGGGAGCTGTCGGTGGACGGTCGTGGTGGCGCCCTCGGAGGAGGACCTCACTCACGCTGGCTCCGCGACTAAGAGAATAGTGTCGTCAGTAGGGGGCTTAGTAGGTGGTGTCCTGAACAGGCTCCACTGAACTCCACCGAAGTGACTCAGCAGAAGTGCAGTGTCTCCTCGGTTGGTTGCCTCCTGACGGCCTAACATAAATTCTCTCAACTTGGACTGCTGGTCTCGGTTTCTGCGACTTGAACAAACCCGGGTGTAGCTGCGAATTGGGATTCGGAACGAGCGGCGTGGGAGCAACGCCACTGTACAGCCCAGAAGATGGGACAGCAAAAAAAAAAAAAAAAAAAAGAATAGTCACTGCAATCTCCAAATTTTTTAAAGAGAATTTATTGAAAAGGGCCAAAATCGGGCGACATGATAGAATTTCTACTCCTTGACTGCAGTGCCCCGTTTTTCATGACGGCAGAGCCCACCAGCAAAAGACACCCCACGCAGAAACCAGCATGCATCCAACAGCCCCCAAGGACAGGCAGGGCCAGTGCATCCCCAGACAAAGCCACAGGCTCTCGCCTTACAGACTTATAATTATATGCCTCAGAAAAGAGTCCCAGAATGTATTACATTATTGTTATTATTGTGCAGGCTGGAGAATGTGGCTGGCAGGCTGAGTTTAAACCTGACGCACATCATCGTGCAGAGCTGCTGCCCACAGATCCCCAGTAAACACCTGCCTGCCCTGCCCTCACCTTCCTTCCCAGGTGAGATCATGTGGGTGGGTGTGGGTGTGAAGCAGAGAATATAGAAATGTGTGCAACTGAGGAAGAGGGGAGTGAATGTTATTTGTGAAAAAAATCATTTTTGAAGTTGTTACTCCTTTGGAAAAGAATGCTTTAACAGGTTCATGTTTGAACCAAGTTAGTTATTACTATGGAGGGAGAGAGACAGAGAGACAGAAAAGGAATTTAATGTGTGTGTATTGGAATTGGATATGTATTCATGCGTGTGCTTTTGTGCATGTGTGTGTTTTCCTAGTGATAGAATGCAAAGCTGAGTGATGTTACATTCTATATGTACAGAGGTGGAGAGAGTTGGTGCCCGGTGTGTGTACAACGCAGGCCCATGCGATGCCGCTGCCGATTGTTCACACCCAGACCTGCTGGTCAGAACTGCTCTGCAGGACATCCTCGCTGCAATGCACGGTTAGTCGGTTGACTGTTAACAATAAATCTGTCCTTAGAAGTATTGCATCTTATTCTTTCTCCTTTCTTTCTTGTCTTTTTTTGTTGTCTACTTGTTGATGAATATTCGATTGTAAAGCGCTTTGGGCTCATTTGAGGTAAAGCTCTATATAATATAAATGTACTTTTATTTTTCCACCGGTTTATACCATTCAGATAGATTTGTTTATCTGTAATAAGGCATGTGATGTAGCCTAGTGCATAGTCAAATTGTGGGCTTGTAGTGTGTCTGCCACCCCATCACTCCATTGACGTCTTGGTGTTCCTCTGGCTTTAAAACCTGAATACAGTACCTTGTGTTGTAGGCACGGAGAGGTGGCTGGTTGGAAGGCATCCGTGTGAGATGATCCGTCTGTCTGTGCTGTATCTTATGAACTACTTCACAGTTTTAGTTCAAAGTTTGTATTTTGGAGCTAGTAACTGGTAGCTTGAAGCTGGTATGTCCTATGGAGTAACAGGATTGCATTTTATACAGGGTTAGAGTATGACCCAAAGAACAATCCATTTAATAAAGACCAAGTGCGGTGAGGGGTTTGTTTCCATACTCAGCAACACTATGATCTTTGGATTACAGCTTGTTATTTATTCCAGTCATAATGATGTTTTGGGGGTTGATGGTTGCAGTGTCAACATTTTATCAATGATGGGTGCTTATTTTTACATCCACTACACATTGCCTTGCAATCAGTTGTCTTTCGGACTGCTTGAGTTTAGCAGGGCATTGTTGTAAATGATTCAAGGGGTTGACTATGATGATTGCAAGTTTATTTATTCTGATATGTTTTTTCTGCTCTGTTTTTCTTTCTAAAGCATGGGTGTGCATGAAAGTATAGTGTGGATTGTTCATAACTGTATTTGTTGCTAATGTTATGTGATTGTGATGTGTACATGTGTGTTTGCTTATTTGTACATAAGGATGTAAGTGGGTGGATGCCTCGTGCCTCCATGCGGGGAGCTGGACGACCCCGCCCCCTAACTTCCTCTTGTCTGCCACTCTCTTTGACTGTGCCTTTTTCCTTTGCTTTCTATCATCTACTATCTTTCTGACTTATTGGCTCATTCTCCTGCCTTTAAAAAAAAATTATTCCAAATAATTTTTCTCCTTTGAGCTCCTCCGAAATTGGAATGTGTCGGCTGTACACAGCGGGGAGACCAATGAAAACTGAAAAATGGACACATATGTACCTTACCCATTATGGCCATATGGCCTGGGAACGCAGAAGAAGAAGAAGAAGTACATAAGGATGTGTTTGTGCACGTTTTAATATTGTGTTTGGACAGTTTTCTATATATATGATATCAACAGAAAGCTGAAAACTTCAAGCAAAACAACCCACTAATAGGTGGTTCAAATAATCAATCAATTGATTCAAGCAAAACAATCCACTACAAGGTGGTTCCAATAATCAATCAGTTGATTCAGCAATTAATTTCACAAATCCTTTCCAACCTAAATTCTCCACAGAGGTGTCGGTCAAGTACAACGGCAAGGGAATCTTTACGGAGATGTGCGGGCGACAGCTGCTGAAGGGAGAGCACTACCAGCAGATGGTGGCCAGCGTGAGGGCGCTGCAGTCTGTCGATCTGAACCTCCTGGACTCCCAGGAAATGCGTCTGTGTTTCTTTGCCAACCTCCTGAACCTCATGACCATCCATTACCACCTGTACAACATCAGACTGCGCTCTGAGGTGCAGGTCAGTGTCTGTGTGTGTGTGTGTGTTCATGACCATCCATTACCACCTGTACAACATCAGACTGCGCTCTGAGGTGCAGGTCAGTTTGTGTATGTGTGTGTGTGTGTGTGTTCATGACCATCCATTACCATCTGTACAACATCAGACTGCGCTCTGAGGTGCAGGTCAGTGTGTGTGTGTGTGTGTGTGTGTGTTCATGACCATCCATTACCATCTGTACAACATCAGACTGCGCTCTGAGGTGCAGGTCAGTTTGTGTGTGTGTGTGTGTGTGTCTGTGTGTGTGTTTATGACCATCCATTACCACCTGTACAACATCAGACTGCGCTCTGAGGTGCAGGTCAGTGTGTGTGTGTGTGTGTGTTTATGACCATCCATTGCCATCTGTACAACATCAGACTGCGCTCTGAGGTGCAGGTCAGTGTGTGTGTGTGTGCATGACCATCCATTGCCATCTGTACAACATCAGACTGCGCTCTGAGGTGCAGGTCAGTGTATGTGTGTGTCTGTGTGTGCATGACCATCCATTACCATCTGTACAACATCAGACTGCGTGCTGAGGTGCAGGTGTGTGTGTGTGTGTGTGTGTGTTCATGACCATCCATTACCATCTGTACAACATCAGACTGCGTGCTGAGGTGCAGGTCAGTGTGTGTGTGTGTGTGCATGACCATCCATTACCATCTGTACAACATCAGACTGCGCGCTGAGGTGCAGGTCAGTGTGTGTGTGTGTGTGTGTGTGTTCATGACCATCCATTACCATCTGTACAACATCAGACTGCGTGCTGAGGTGCAGGTCAGTGTGTGTGTGTGTGTGTGTGCATGACCATCCATTACCATCTGTACAACATCAGACTGCGCGCTGAGGTGCAGGTCAGTGTATGTGTGTGTGTGTGTGTGTTCATGACCATCCATTACCATCTGTACAACATCAGACTGCGTGCTGAGGTGCAGGTCAGTGTATGTGTGTGTGTGTGTGTGTTCATGACCATCCGTTACCATCTGTGCAACATCAGACTGCGCTCTGAGGTGCAGGTCAGTGTGTGTGTGTGTGTGCATGACCATCCATTACCATCTGTACAACATCAGACTGCGCTCTGAGGTGCAGGTCAGTGTGTGTGTGTGTGTGTGTGCATGACCATCTATTACCATCTGTACAACATCAGACTGCGCTCTGAGGTGCAGGTCAGTGTGTGTGTGTGTGTGTGTGCATGACCATCCATTACCATCTGTACAACATCAGACTGCGCGCTGAGGTGCAGGTCAGTGTGTGTGTGTGTGTGTGTGCATGACCATCCATTACCATCTGTACAACATCAGACTGCGCTCTGAGGTGCAGGTCAGTGTGTGTGTGTGTGTGTGTGTTCATGACCATCCATTACCATCTGTACAACATCAGACTGCGCGCTGAGGTGCAGGTCAGTTTGTGTGTGTGTCTGTGTGTGTGTGTGTGTGTTCATGACCATCCATTACCATCTGTACAACATCAGACTGGGCGCTGAGGTGCAGGTCAGTGTGTGTGTGTGTGTGTGTGTGTGTGTTCATGACCATCCATTACCATCTGTACAATGTTAGACTGCGCGCTGAGGTGCAGGTCAGTGTGTGTGTATGTGTGCATGGTGTACATCTTTGTCATTTACGCCTTAGTTACCTGTCTGTACAGTTTATCTAAGAGAAAAAAATGGGAAAGAAAGAAATACTGGGTTTAAAAAAAAAAAAAGTAACAGGAATGACATATCACCTCAGTAAGCTAAAAGAAAGACCAAGGGGAAAAAATGTGTTATTGCAAAAGGAAAAATGTATAACACTGTTTCCTCCCCTGCCTCTGTGGTATTCAACTTGATAACAGATACATGATGTCCTTTTCTAAATTTATTTCGTTGCAGTGAAAAACAGCTAACTCAAAAGTGGGTTCCACAAAAAATCATCTGATATTTCACAATGATGTTTGTGTCTTGTCTCAATGTAATCCTTCTTACTGCAAAATGTTTGTCTATATCAAAATAGCAACAATCTGACATCAAATTTCAGTCCTTTCTTCTTCTGCGTTCCCAGGCCATATGGCCATAATGGGTGATATGCGTATTGGTCCGGTTTTAAGTTTTCACTGGTCTCCTCACTGAAACAGTCCTTTCAATTTTGACTTGCCCCGATTTTTACCACATTTTCTCTTTTTGGCTGTGTGGTGTTCAGGACTGTCCGGCTGGACCTGTCAGGGAGGAAGCCGTGGGCAGTGGTCTGAAGGGTCTGGACGGCCACAACCTGCTGGAGATGGTCACCAAGCTCAGCGCCTTCTGCTACAGGGTGGGGCAGCTAGGGGTCATCAGGTCAGCAGGAAAGAAAAACTTCTCATTTCTTTTAACCCTTTCGCCGACATCAATTTTTCAGCCACAAATCGCCATTAAACCTACCTGGGAAGAGACACAAATCTATATGCAATATTGCGGATGCCTCTGTGACATGTGTAATGAAAGGCCTATTCTTACCTCCTAAAATTAAGAATATAAGGTCTTTGGATAACAGACCCTAACTTGATTGCTTTTAAGTCATTGTGGTGCATAAATGCGATATTGGCAGCGAAAGGGTTAAGATTGCGTTGATGTACTCATTGTCTTCATCCCATTTTGCCTTAGAACCTTTTTCTGAAATTATTACCATTGTTCAACTCTAGTCTAATCTGTAACAGTAAAAGTAGAGAAAGTGCACGTTTAAAAAAAATATGGATCAATGTTATCCACTTTTGATGACAGTAGAGATTTTTTTTGGATTTTTATTTGCAGTTTATTTGACCTGAAATACATCATGCTGCATCACGGGCAGAACCTGAGCCAAAAGTGGAGATCTCTCATCGTCGGTGGGGCGCACAGTGAGTGCATACATTTTCTTTCTGTTTTTCCATGTATATTATATCATTATTTGTTTGCACCCTGTACTCTCCTGTAAGAACTTTAAGGTGGATTGAAGAGTGTTATTCTGTTTGAATGTGTTTGGTATTTGGTATATTCTTCTTCTTGTCAAACGCTAGATGGCCACACCAGTTGCCCTGACGAATGCTGCCGTCCTGCAGAGGTCCCCGAGGTCCCCGTGCAGCTTCTGCCTCAGCGATGTGGAGTTTGGCCACGTGGCTTGCCTGAGTGCGGCGTGGTCCGGGCAGTCTTGGAGGAGGTGTTCGCTGGTCATAGGGGCAGTGCCACATGGACATCTGTCCGTCTGGCCAACTTTCATTTTCTGATACATGTGGGCATGCATTCTGTTGTGTCCTGTACGGAGTCTGAACAGGATGACCTGGTCAGCTCTGCCCAGACTGTAGTAGCTGTCATCCTTGCAGAAGTTTGGGTGTTGCTGCTGCCACTTCTTACGATACAGGGCCTTGATGATGGTCTTCTCCTCACTGTGAGAGACCTGCCTGTCTTCCTGGTATTGCTGTCCACCCTCCCTTGCAAGTCTGTCAGCCATCTCGTTTCCATAGACTCCACAGTGGGCAGGAATCCACTGAAGTGTTACCTTCGCTTGTGTGGCCAGTTCAGACAGAGTGAGGGCAAGCTCATTCAGGTCTTTTCGTCGGGGGTCCTGAAGTGCACCCAATACAGAAAGGGCATCGGTGAAGATGTGGTCCAACATTTCTGGCTCTCTTCTTTCGAGCATCCTGCTTTGATGGATGAAACTCGATCTCTTGAGTCTCTGGTATATTCTAGTCACAGAGACTTATTTCTGTGAAATTCGGGCTGCTCTCCCCCGGAGAGTATGTCGCCGCAAGTGCAGCGCCTACCCTTTTTTCTTTTTTTGGGGGGGGAGCAGAGGGTGGGGAGCGGGTGTGAGCACACTTGGAAAACCTAGCAATCAATTTGGCCATACCAGGCAGCGGGATTTTATTTCTCCATGCTCTTACCAACTTTCAACTGCCATGGGATTTTTATGTGCATAAAGCGCATGGGTCAGACTAGCTTTAAGTCCCCATCCGAAGGACTGGATGTTCAGTTCGATTTTCCTGTCAAACTAGAAAGAAAGGGTGAGGCCGGGATTCGAACCCGGGTCACTCACGCTGCAGTCACGCATTACATTTGGCAGGTGAACGTCTTAACCACTCTGCCACCTTTCTCCCTTTTGTTTGTGTGTGTGTGTGAGCAGTGTATACAGTATATTTTCTTCTTGCAGATGATGTTATAAAATGATTATCCATGTTTGTTCTGCTGCTTGTGTGAACACTCTAGTTTACACAGAAGCCAAAGCCACATAATGTTATGTGCCCTGTCTGACAGTATATTCTTCTTACTGTTGCTGTTATACAATTATTGTTGATCGTTGTTCTGCTATATGCTACTGCTGTTTGCAGCGTTCATTCTATTTTTAAAATCATGGGGTCAGAATCAGCATGCGAAATACATCTTTAGATCTTCAGGGGGTCACTGGATTTCTCTTTAGAACATTTTATTTTTTGTGTGTGCGTCCGGTGAAAATTTGCTGTCTTAAGGGCCAGCCACACGTCCACTTCTTCTTCTTCTTCTTCTTCTTCTTCTTCTTCTTCTTCGTTCGCTCAGACAGTTTCCTGTCATATGAGCATAGATGCGTCATGCTGCCGTTATGCGCCTAACTAAGAAATAGTTAGGCCCAGCATGTCCGACTTCGGCTGAAGAAATCTTTGTAAGAATTTGTAGAAAAAAGGCAGGAGAATGGACCAGTGAGATAGAAAGATAGCAGATGACAGTAAGCAAAGGGAAAAGGCAGAGTCAAAGAGAATGACATAATTAGAGGAAGTTACAAGCACAGAACTTCCAGAAGGTGGGGGAACTATTTGTACAAAAGACCCCCCGGTATCCCCACGGGGGAACACATCCACTAAAATCGTACGACTGTACGATACGATTCGATCACGTGGTCTCGAAGCGTGAATCTCATTTGTTCTTCGAGACCAAGTGATCGAATCGTGTAGTACAGTCGTACGATTTTAGTGAATGTGTGGCTGGCCCTTTAGTGACACTGTGGTCTTAAACCCAGTGCGCAAGATTAGTTTTGAGCTTTAGACACACATCTGTGCACCAAGATTAACACTGTGTTTGTGTGGACAGAGCTGTCCCCAGAAGATCCCATGTCGATGTTCATGCCGGGAGCAGAGCCCCGCTTGCTGTTTGTGGTGTCTGATGGATGCATGTCCTCCCCTCCTGTGCAGGTAGGAATGTGTGTGTGTGTGTGTGTGTGTGTGATAGACACACACACACAGAGAGAAAATGTGTGTGTGTGTGTGTGTGTGTGTGTGTGTGTGTGTGTGTGTGTGTGTGTGTGTGTGTAGTGAGAGAGAGAGAGAGAGAGTGTGTGTGTGTGTGTGTGTGTGTGTGTGTGTGCTTGGAAAAGAGGGCGCATGTGGATGTTTGTATGGGTGAGTGAGTGGTTGTAAGTACATGTATAAGCATGCCAATATTTCCCTGTGTTATCGTCTCACACATGTGAATGGCTAAATAAGTAAATTATCCCTATGAAGGTTTAACCCTTTTCCCTTGGTCACAGGTACTGGAGTGTGATAAGCTCAGATCTCAGCTGGATTCAGCGGCCAAGAGTTACCTCATGCACGCTGTCAGACTGGAACCCGAAAAGGGGCAGGTAAGCTTTGTGTGGAGCCTGTTTCTGAGAGTGTGAGATTATCGTCCAATTGATCGCAGATCCTTATGGACGTTCTTCTTGAAAAGAGCCTGTTTCTGAGAGTGTGAGATTATCGTCCAATTGATCGCAGATCCTTATGGACGTTCTTCTTGAAAAGAGCCTGTTTCTGAGAGAGTGAGATTATCGTCCAATTGATCGCAGATCCTTATGGACGTTCTCCTTGAAAAGAGCCTGTTTCTGAGAGAGTGAGATTATCGTCCAATTGATCGCAGATCCTTAGGGACGTTCTCCTTGAAAACAGCCTGTTTCTGTCTGTGTAAGATTTGTATAGCCTGTTTCTGTCTGTGTAAGATTTGTATAGCCTGTTTCTGTCTGTGTAAGATTTGTATAGCCTGTTTCTGTTGCAAAATCTTGTGTTGTTTTGTCTTTTTATTTGCTTTAGTTTCTGTCTTTCTGGTATGCATACCCAGACTTGTTGAACGTGTTCTCTGGAAAGCATTCTGCAACTTGCTTCTGGTTGAACTTCAGTTATTTTTTTTGAACTGTATGAACAGCATCATCAGTGACAACTTTCCAATTAATGTGCCATAAGGCATAACTTTAGTATGGAGACAGTTTTTTTCTTGGTGAGATGTTTGACTTGAGAGGCGTTGAAATACCACCAAATATTGCTTACCTTGTAAATGTTGTTTGTGTACATGATTTCATTGTCTGTTTCTATGGATTATAATTTTTTGTTGTTTGTATGTTTTGTGCAATGAGAACATTACATTAGTCTTCCCCTGCTGCTGACAGCCCTGTGTTTGGACAGTGGGTAAAATTGCCATTCTTCTGATGAATCAAGTGTTGCTGAAAATTGTTGCCCTCAAACAGGTGCATGTTAGTCGGCAATGTTCAGCCATGCCCTCAGAACCACAAATGTTCCAGAAAACAGGGGCGTTATTTGTCTGTAATGGAGAATGCCTTGTCCTTGGTATATTCCCTCTCTGCCAACAAAGAGAACTTCAGGTCAACATGATTTGGGGATGATCATGACCAGTCTTTCACTGCTGCTGACTGCTCTATACTTGGACAGGGGTGCGGAAGGCCAGTGGCCAGTGGTCGAGTTTGTAAGACCTGCCCAACTTTGTGGCCATCAGTAGTCTGAATATTATGATTCTCATAATGATTGTCTTCAAACCACGTAGAGTGTCTTTCTGATGGCAGATCAGTCTTCCCCTGCTGCTGACAGCCCTGTGTTTGGACAGTGGGGGGCAGAAGTCGAGCGGCCGGAGGCTGTACGACAACCTGCTCAACTTTGTGGCCATCCACGCCTGCCCTTCCCAGGCACAGCTGCTGGAGGAGATGACTAGCTCTGAGGAGGACGGGGACTCTGGAGCACGCGGTCAGTGATTTTTGTTTTTGTGTGTGTGTTTGTTATTTTGTGGTTGTTTTTTTTTAGCGGTAGCTACTGTACTTGTGAAGATAAGTCTACAGCTTTTACTGTTATAACTTTATCTTTATCAATTGTTTGTTGTTGCTATCATCATTTGTGGAGGGTTTACTTTTATAACTGTCATTTTAACAAATGTTTGTCTGTTATTAGTTATGATAATTGTGAGCACAAGCAAACTTATGTTACTACCATAAAGTTGGCTCTTTAACCTTTTCACCGCCAATGTCGCATTTTAGCGCCACAATGGTTTAACACCCATATGTCACTAAAAGGCATCAAATCAGGACCTGTTATCCAGAGACTCTATTTTCTTAATTTGGGGAGGTAAGGATAGGCCTAATGTTATATATGTCACAGAGGAATTCGCAATATTGCAGATATTTTATTTTCTCTACCCAGTTAAGTTTAATAGTGGTATTTTTTGGCTGAAAAATGGCTGGCAGCGAAAGGGTTAAATTGCTTCTATTTTTGCATAATTGTTAAGTAAGCAATCAGGATGTACTCTTCTACATGTAACTTTACCACAGTGTTTCCTGTTGATAGAATATTTTGTATTCACAAGTTAACTGTTTCTACTATTGCAAATATAATTATTATTTTCTGCATAAAGTTTTGCGAAAACAAGCTTAATACTTTTAATATCGAAATTCATACCTTTACAAATGAATATTTTTTTATATTTCAGAAGCAAGCCCAGGCTCAAATAAAACATCCTCACCAGAAGTAACACTGTCAGACTTCTCCACGGAATTTGCCTACGTCTTCAATATGGAGGATGTGGAGGTGGCAGAGATTCCATCCCATCCTGCCCCTCCAGAGGTCTCGGAGTCTGCAAAGTTCCCGGTGTCCATGTCCAGGAGGGTTCAGCCAGGTTCTGGGAGCGCCTCCAGCAGCCCCTTGGTGTCCTCTCCCTTCCTGCCCCAGCACTTTCTTTTGGAGAGTTCAGGAACTCATGGAGATATCAAGGTCTCCATGGCGGAGCCTGCATCGTATCAGGTGGGCTGTTGGTCCTTTGTATTCTCTTTTACCAGTTCATTCTGTTTACGTTTTTGACTACCGCTTTTTTAGCCTTTCCATGCCATTACTCCAACACTGCTAATCCCTTGTCCCAACACAAGAGCTTCACTTCAGTGCCATTACTCCCACACTGCTAATTCCTTGTCCCAACACAAGAGCTTCACTTCAGTGCCATTACTCCCACACTGCTAATTCCTTGTCCCAA
This sequence comes from Phymorhynchus buccinoides, assembly GCA_017654935.2. NCBI lineage: Eukaryota > Metazoa > Mollusca > Gastropoda > Neogastropoda > Raphitomidae > Phymorhynchus > Phymorhynchus buccinoides. The sequence continues at coordinate 19,563 of JAGGCT020000413.1, forward strand.
CACAAGAGCTTCACTTCAGTGCCATTACTCCCACACTGCTAATTCCTTATCCCAACACGAGAGCTTCTTTTCAGTGCCATTACTCCCACACTGCTAATTCCTTGTCCCAACACAAGAGCTTCACTTCAGTGCCATTACTCCAACACTGCTAATTCCTTGTCCCAACACAAGAGCTTCACTTCAGTGCCATTACTCCAACACTGCTAATTCCTCCCAACACAAGAGCTTCACTTCAGTGCCATTACTCCAACACTGCTAATTCCTTGTCCCAACACAAGAGCTTCACTTCAGTGCCATTACTCCAACACTGCTAATTCCTTGTCCCAACACAAGAGCTTCACTTCAGTGCCATTACTCCCACACTGCTAATTCCTTATCCCAACACAAGAGCTTCACTTCAGTGCCATTACTCCAACACTGCTAATTCCTTATCCCAACACAAGAGCTTCACTTCAGTGCCATTACTCCAACACTGCTAATTCCTTATCCCAACACAAGAGCTTCACTTCAGTGCCATTACTCCAACACTGCTAATTCCTTGTCCCAACACAAGAGCTTCACTTCAGTGCCATTACTCCAACACTGCTAATTCCTTGTCCCAACACAAGAGCTTCACTTCAGTGCCATTACTCCCACACTGCTAATTCCTTATCCCAACACGAGAGCTTCTTTTCAGTGCCATTACTCCCACACTGCTAATTCCTTATCCCAACACAAGAGCTTCACTTCAGTGCCATTACTCCCACACTGCTAATTCCTTGTCCCAACACAAGAGCTTCACTTCAGTGCCATTACTCCCACACTGCTAATTCCTTGTCCCAACACAAGAGCTTCACTTCAGTGCCATTACTCCCATACTGCTAATGCCTTGTCCCAACACAAGAGCTTCACTTCAGTGCCATTACTCCCACACTGCTAATTCCTTGTCCCAACACGAGAGCTTCTTTTCAGTGCCATTACTCCCACACTGCTAATGCCTTGTCCCAACACAAGAGCTTCACTCAGATTGTCAGGTCACACCCATGACACCAGCAATGAATATTAGGCTATCAAGATAGCTCATTACATTGCTCACAATGAAGGTCACATTTGATACTTTGGAGCATAAATTAGGGAAAACTATGCATCATAAATAAGCCATTGAAGATGACGTTTCTTTTTCTTTTAAGAAAATTTAGCATGGAACAACACCAAAAAAAAAAAGATCACTGTTTTAACATTTTCATTATTTGATGGAACTGAATTTAGCATATAATGTTTAAAACAAAACTCTCATTACACCCTATTGGTGTGCAGCTAACTCCAGTCACTCTGGACTACGTGCGAGAAACCTCAGGTTTGGTGGCGACACTGCTCACTCTGCTCTGTTCCGATGAGCTGGACGAAAACGAGTCTCCCCAGTTCACAGAAGATCACTTCCAGGCCACCAGCCTCCCGCGTCACCGCGCCACCTCCGACATATCGCTGGTGGACATCCGCAGCTACAGATACCACCGCCTGGTCGACGACTTCCCCATCCTGCAGCGCCACCTTCTGAACTACATCATCCCGCTAGCCGGGGCGGACAACCCTGAAATCTCCCGGGGAGGAGATCCTGTGTTGAAGTTTGTGACCAACGTGATCGACGAAGACGTCAAGGTGTGTCTGTTCAGCCTTCACGACTCCTTGCAGTTCTTGGACATGCTGCACACCATGACGACCCGCCTGGTTGCCAAGCGACACTGGCAGGGGCTGATCCCGGTGCTGCGCAGCATCCCCGAAGTGGTGATGGACACGTACCCCCACCTTCAGCTCCTGCACGACTTTGTCATCAGCTGCTGGGCCAGGGAGTTCACCGCAGCCCTGCCCACCCCCAAGCCCTCCAAACGAGGCAGTGGGCCCAGCAGGGAGCTCAACCTGCTGCACCAGCTGCGCAGGATGTACTGCCCCAACGCGCAGGCGCGGGCAGTGTTAGCGGTGTGTGACGGACTGCCGTTGGACTGGGGCCTGGGCCTGTTGGACCTGTGCCTGTCCCAGAGCCTGCAGCCGCTGCTCTGCGCCACCGTGCACAGCAAGCATCGCCACCTTACTGTCTACCATAAGGTAGGAACGGCTGTTTTGTTGTTTGTAGCGATAGATTTTTGATAGGTTTGTTTATGAAAACAAATTTTAGTATGTATGTGTGTGCATACATAATAATAATAATAATAATACATAGTATTTATATAGCACCTTTAGAATTAAACTCTAGGCGCTCACATTCACTGATTCACACGCAATTGGGCTAACATACACATTCATTCAATCATCATCTAATTAATGTGAAAAGTTAGAGAGGGAAACCTCTTTGAAACAAGTGAGTTTTCATTTGGGTTTTGAAAGCGGGAAGTGCTGAATTGTGACGGAGGTGAACAGGCAAGGAGTTCCAGACAGTGGGGGCACAAAAACTAAAACTGCGTTGTCCAAAAGACTTTTGAAAAAGACTATGATCATGATCAATTCAAATCTTTTGTGATGATTATTTTTTTTCACAGTTGTCATTTTACAGAGTGTCTGAAAATTCATCAGAGCCATTTTACCATGCAACCGTTTTGCGTTTTTTCTCCATTTTTTTATACAAGCGTAAACATCAATCCTGCTCTTATTTTACGACAACATAATATTATAAGATTATAAGATGATTTCTTTTTGGTTTGATCAGATCACCAGCTGCCTGAAGACCCACCAGATTCGCTTGGCCATGCAGCAGCCAGGCATCCCTCTGTCGACAACCGCTGCTGGTTCTTCCCTCTCTGCTCCGGCCATTGCAGAGGAGCTGGACCAGCTCTCCAGGTACCTTTTTAAAAAAAATTACCAAACATTTTCTTACACGCCTTTGATTGTTTTTCTTCTGCGTGCACATCCAACGGAAGTGTCGCCATCTTAGTCAGATTTGTGTGTAAGCAGCATCGATCTGGCATTTTTCAAACAAAGTTACTGACTAAGATGGCGGTCTCCCATAATATGGCATGCTCCTTGTGGCCGGATATGACGACACATGGGTACCAGCCATAGTGGTATTGCTCCCACACTGCTCATCGCGCATGCCAAGTCATAGGCACATTCTGGTTAGTCAGGTTGCAGAATCTGAAAAGTCCAGAGGAAGTAAATCTATTGTTAGGTCGTCAAGAAGCAACCACCAGAGGAGACACTGCCACTGCTGCTGAATCACTTAGATCGAGTTCAGTGGAGCCTGTTCTGAGCTTAGATATAATAATAATAAATAATAATTGATAGCATTTCTATAGCGCCTTTCTATGATTATTTTACACTCAAGGCGCTTCCATTCACTGATGCACACGCAGTCACACAAAACATTATCACCCATTCATTCACCCAGGTGCAAGATCAAGAAGGAAAAATTTATAAACCGAATGAGCTTTGAAAGTAGTGAGTCTTGGATTTAGCTTTGAAACCAGAGAGAGTTGGTTCATGACGGAGATCGACTGGGAGGGAATTCTAAACAGTAGGGGCACTGAAACTGAAACTGCGGTCACCAAATGATTTTATATTTGTTTTTGGAGCTTTCAGAAGTTTTGTGTTTGAGGACCTGAGTGAGCTGGAAGTAGTGTAGGTGAAGAGCACTGGAGAGGTAAGGCGGAAGGGTCTGTTCAAAGTGACGGAAGGATAGGACAGGCAGTTTATACTGAAGATATGCAGGACACTAAGCCCCAACTACTGAGCCCCCCTCTGACAACAATAATGTCTTAGTCATGGAACCAGCATGAGTGAGGTCCTCTTCGGAGGGTGCCGCCACGTCCGTCCAACGACAGCTCCCCAGAACATACTGATCCCCATAACTTCGACCCGAACACACCAAGGACATAGACTGGATTGGTAATCAAAACTGAGGTCACCCTGATTAAGCAGGGCATGCAAGGCCACAGAATTTGAGACTTTTTTTTCTGCAGGTACTGTGACTGGCGTTACCTGGTGCGGATGTCGCGGGAAGACCCCAAGGAGGTGATGGGGGTGATGGTGCGGGCTGGCAGGGACATGGACATGGGGCTCACCAGGGAGTGGGCCAGGCTGCATGATCTGCCACCTCACATCGTCAGGGTGAGGATAAAGGGGGTGATAATTAATGGGAGGGGGAAGGGGGAGGATCATAGCAGATGATTCTTCTTCGTCGATAGCTCAGTTTCGTGTCACATGAGCACAGATGTGTCATGCTGCCGTTATGTGCCTAACTAAGGAATAAGTCCAGCATGTCTTTCTTGAGCTGGAGAAAATCCTTGTAAGAGTTTCTTGAACAAAGGCAGAAGAATGGACCAGTAAGGCAGAGTGATAGTAGATGACAGTCAGCAAAGGGAATAGGCAGAGTCAGAGAGAGCGACAGATTAGAGGAAGTTACAAGCACAGAACTTCAAAAAGATGGGGGAACTATATAGCAAGTGATGACAATGATGATGATGATGAAAGATTAGGGCAATGACTGACAGTGATGATGATCATGGATGATGATGACGTTTATGGCAATAATGATGATGATATTGATGGGTGAAGATGATGACTGATGACTGCTGATGTTGAATGATGATGATGGTCATGTTGGTATATCATGATGATAGAAAATGATTTGACCATCATAATAATGATGACAGTCTGTATCATAATTGCTTGAAAGCATTGGATAGGCAACACAATTTTGAAACCCATTCGAAACGGACACAGTGTTTGAGAAAAAAATGGACACATTTTGGGCCCAAGCTGTATCCCTGTTCTTGAGAAAGATGGATTAAAATATTAATTTGCAAAATATCGTTGAATTCTGATGCTTGATTAGTTCAACATTTTATAATATTTGTATTCACCATGACACCTTAGTTATCCACACAATTTTACCATTATCTGTTCATAAATTGATTTGCCTTATCTGAATGACAGCCCTGCTGATTTGCAAACTTTAACTAATTCAAGTCGTTCCGGCCATATGTGTCCAGAATTAATAAATAGCTGTCAATTTGATGCATTTGCTTCAAGGGAAGTAAATATGTGTACACACCGTACCTTGGGCATTTCTAAACTCGCTTATCTCCCTTAGACCACAATTTTGCCTCTGAGGTTGCTTTTGTAGTGGTTTGTTGTGGTGAAACCAATCGGTGTAGAGAGTTTTTCTATGTAAAATCTCTATATAAAAAAGTCTGATCTACCACTTCCCTATGTCTAAACCTGAAGTAAAAACATGTAATCTTCTTTCATTTCTCCGTTTGTTTATGTATGTTTTGTTTGTGTGTATGGCTGGAGTGATTTTGTTTAATTTTAATAATTCAAAATCGTTGCGATGCGAATGAGTTAATGGAATGTTCCTTGGGCAGTATCCTAACTCTCCACAATATTTCATTAAAATCCTTTCATAACTTTCTGAATAATTGACAAACAGTTGAACATTTGGACAGAAACAGTTGAAGCGAAAGATA
>JAGGCT020004139.1:0-25498 GCA_017654935.2 Phymorhynchus buccinoides
GACATAGCCGTCGAATTACCTCCCCCCCTTACTGCCTCTTTCCTTCTTTTCTTTTTTTTCATTTATTCTCGAGGGCGTACTGCGCATCCCGACAAGTCAGCGGGCCACATGTCATTCTGACGGGGATCCACAAAGGCTGCAGGATCCCACAAGGCTGCACGCACACGACCGAGATGGCCAGCAGAGGTGGGGTGGGGGAGTCAGGGGAACATGTATTTGTAGAAGGGCAGTTTGTTCTCCTTCACCTCCAACACTGACTGGTCCAGGAAGGGGAAGCCGAAAATGAAGCCTGTGGCCAGGACAACCTGCAGGGGAAAAGACGAACTTTGGACTTAAAACCACAGTTATACTGATGATGGTGTTGGAAATAATGGCCCAACACGAGAGGAAGAAACACCCAGAGGTGCTAATAGGACCCAGAGAAGCGCTGACACCACCTGTCCTACTAACACGAGAGCAGCAATTCACTAACCCTGGAAGTCCTGTGGTGTGTTACAAAGGCGTAGGCACAGACATTCCATTAAGGATGCTTGGAAGCGACCGGTTCGGTGACTATCAGAAATGATACAGAGGAGTCCTTGTGAAAATGCCCCCATGGAATGGTACCAGCACCGTTTTTCATGACTGCAGAGCCCATCGACAAAATACACCACCCTTCCGAAACCCAGCACGCATCCAACACCCCCACTTCAATTCGAATTGCTAAATCATAATCATAAACTGATAAAGGGCGTCGCACACTAGCGTCAGGCGTCAATTGTTTCTCAGAGCAACGCCTTGACGCCGTTGACGCCCTGCATCACAGCACACATTGTAGCGATGGCAGATGGTGTTCTCACACACGACTCTTGTCGCTTTTTCGCCTCTTGTCGCGCGAACTTCCTTATTTGGAAAAGCAAGGAAAGATTACTCTAGCGTCAAACCTCCTCCTAGAAACAACAGTTGTCAAGTATGGCTGACTACGATTCAGAAGATGATTCGTCTTCGTCAGAAGATGACATGTGGATCATTGTAAATTTTGTTGCTGCTGCTGCTGCTGCTGCTGTGGCACAAGAAGAAAGACGTCCCAAGCGTTCCATCTGGGCACGTCGCTGGCTCCAGAAAAGGCATGAGTTTGGAGGGTATCATCAACTCTTGGCGGAACTCATTCGAGAAGACCCAAGAGAGACGAGGCGTTTTCTCCGAATGAGCCACGAAAATTTCCAGTTTCTTCTCGACAAAGTGACGCCTATGATCACGAAGAAAGATACCCGCATGCGGAGGGCCATTTCACCAGGTGAACGTCTAGCAATAACCCTGCGTTTCCTTGGCTCTGGTAAGTTATTCTGACTTCTTTTTTTAAATGTAAAAACGAAGGGTTACTACTTTTTTTTTTAAACGAATAGGCTATGTTGTGTAAGTGGCTGTGTATGTATGTATGTATGTATGTATGGTGTTAGAACATGGGGTATTGAAAGACGTGTGTGTGTGTGTTGATTTTGGTTCTTCTTGTCAGTTCTTGTGAAAACACAATACAGTCACACACACCACACAACAAGTCTCAGGAGCAAAATTACAGTCACACACACTCACACCACACACACACAACACACACACACACACACAGTGTATGGTTTTCACAGAGTAAAATAACAAGATTGCATTCTTGTTATTTATGAGCAGATACATATCAAATCATGTATACATGATGTAAACATATACACATACACACACACACACAGTCTGCAGGCTAAATTGCCGGTTGTTCATACTAACTTAGAGTGTAGTAGCTTTACTAAAAATTTAAAATGAAAGGATTAAAAATTGATAAACTTTGGTTTACAGGATTTAAACTAAAAGCAGAGAGGGAGAAGAGAGAGAGAGGAGAGAGAGAGAGTATTGGTATACATGTATGTTCGTGAATGTACATGAGTTAATTCTATTTTTTCCGTTTTTGCCTTTCTTACCATACATAAAGCTGTATTTTAGGAACATTTTTCAGCTAATAACCTTTTTTGAATACTAACCCTAACCCTAACACTAGCCATAAACCTAACCCTATCCCCCCCACTATGTGTACTGCAGTACACCGCGTTTTGTAACAGTTGTGGTTCGTTGCGTTTTTTCCGTCTTATAGGGTGGGGGGTAGGGTTAGGCTTAGGGCTAGGGTTAGGGTTAGGGATAGGGTTAATATTCCAAAAAGGTTATTAGCTAAAAATGTTACTAAAATACAGCTTTATGTATGTTAAGAAAGGCAATAACGGAAAAAGACAATTAACCAGAAATGTAGGGGGGGGGGGGGGGGGGGGGGCCACATCTTGACCTTTGCTGTATGTTTTTTCTATATGTGTACCTGTAGTAATGTTGTACTACATATTCAACTTTGGGTTGGGGAGGAGCGCTTTTTACAGTGCTGCAGAGATCTTTGTCTTTTTTTCCCTTTGTCAGTGGCGTAGGAACAACTAGGTGCAGGGAAGCGGGTGGCTCTCCCCCTCCTAAGTGGAACTAACACTTGCAACCCTCAACTTAGCACCTACACACACACCCTTCATACCTCCACCCCTCTTTTATACATGAATCATCTTCTTCCTATTGGGGATTTATATCCTGCCCCACGCCCAAAGTCTTCGTTTAGACTGCAAATTGGTGCACAGGATGCATGCTATGTGAGTTTGTGTCATCCATTCCACCGGCACAACATGGCCTACAACTTGCTCTTGCACATGATTATATTCTGTTCTTCTGTTATCTCATCTCAATTAATTAAACTCTCTCCACATGACAGTGCCCGATCAAGCACATAACACACAACTGTTCAACACTAGGTGGTTTTGACTCATTACATAAAAGTTATTATTTTTAAAATCTTAACGTCTCAGAGTGATGATCAAGAGGGTTCCAGATTTTAGTCTATATATTTTGCTAGGAAACCCCATGATTTGTGGTGTTTGATGATTGTTTTCATGTCGATGGGGTGTCAGAAGACCAGGATCCTAGAAGAGACTATTCTTGCCATTTTCCTAACATTTTCTTGTAACACGCTTCATGTTGTAAATTTGCAGGCGATTCCTTTGTCAGCCTGTCATACCAGTTCCGGGTTGCAGACAACACTATCCACGGCATTGTTCTGGAGACTTGTGCTGCAATCTACTCTGCCTTGAAGGATGACTTTCTCAAGATAAAGTATCATTGTAATTGGGAAAAAAATGCCCTTATTTTTTTGCCACTTTTTCCCAGTATAGTTGAGTACTGGCAAAAGAACCACAAATTGTTGCATTTTTTTTTGTCCTTTGCCCAGTTTCAAAACTTGCAAAGGAGTATGTTTTTGTTGCGGTATTTTGTTTGTTTGTTTGTTGTCCTTTCCCCAGTTTCAAAACTGGCAAAGGAGTATGTTTTCGTCGCAGTATGTATTTTTTTTCTTCTTTTTTGTTTTCTTCTTTCTGTCTGTCCAGACGATAACTTCCGAACAGGTTGGCGGAATCGCATCAAACTTTGTGTGCTGGTGTGCCACCTGAATATCTACAACTCTGATTATAATTTTTTTAGGTCAAGGTCATGACCTTGGTGTATGACCTTGAAAACCGAAAATCTAGTTTTTGCCATATCTCGGGCACCGGTTGACATAGGATGTTGAAACTGGGTATGAATGTGGTTTGGCTTATGGCGCTTCTGAATATTGTGTACCTAATCCCTTATCTTGATTTAGATTAGATATACCTTGCTTAATAGCAAAATGTAATAGCCTGTACCCTTTAACCGTTCCTCTCTCTCATGGTCAATTTATGTCTCCCCGTTTCTGTTTTTATGTCTGTTTGCCTGTCTCTCTGTCTGTATTTGTCTGTCTGTCTGTCTTTGTCACCCCCTCTCTCTCTCTCTCTCTCTCTCTTTCTCTCTGTGTGTCTCTCTCTCTCTCTGTCTGTCTCCCAAGTAAATACAAAATAAGAGAAAGATGTACAGACAGAGAAACAAATACTAAGACAAACAGATCTATCCGAACCAATTTTCAAAAAGATCAGGCTGGTTAAATTGTTCAACCATGAAATAATTGTATATCACATACTGAAGAAAAACAAAATGAAAGCAAGCATTACTTTTGCAAATATAACAATATTTGTGACCCAACACCACAAAAGGGACATTAAGTCGCTGGGCTAGTTTCTCACAAGGGGCTTGCAAAGTCAAAAAATGTCATTTTCATCAATTTTGAGTTATGGGTATTTTCGTGCTCTCGAACATTTTATCTTTCAGATCACTAAAGGATCATCTTTAATATGGTCTCTAAATATTCCAAAAAGTGCTTTAAATGTTAGTAGGTTGATGCATAGGCTAGACTTTAGACTGATTTATCAAAATGGCCCACAATCACCTTACCAAATTTAGATGCTCATAAATTTGCAACAAAAAAGGATACAAGAATGGTTTTATATCATGAGAAAGAGAATTGCCTGACGTTTTCAACTGTGCCATTTTCTCAGAATGGTCATTTTGACACTTAATGTCCCTTTTCATGGTGCTGGGTCACATTTGAAATGTAAACCTTGTAGTGTAGCCACTAACTGAACCCAACATGTAAAGAACTAGAAAGTCAGTGCATAAAGAGCTGGCAGTGAATTATTTGAAATGCAAATCATTGTGTGTGTGTGTGTGTGTGTGTGTGTGTGTGTATGTGTGTGTGTGTGTGTGTGTGTGTGATGTGTGCTGTGTGTATGTGCGTGTGCTATGTGTGTGTGTTTGTGTGTGTGTACAGCTCTGATACTGGTACAAATAGTGTGACATTAAGACTGAAATTTAAAAATCAAAACACATGGTTAAATTTATGTTGGTTTGAAGACTGGCTTCTCTTCTGTTGTTTTCAGTGATTTTAGGAGCAAGAACATTTGTGGTTTTAATTTTATGACGAATTGAAATTCAGATGTCACAAAACTTCTGCTCATAACTTGGTGTCCTAATGATGCATAATATGGCCAAGTTTTGAAGTGCACAGATCAAAATGAATGTTTTGCATGTTAAGGATATGAAAAACATCCCAAATTGACAAACATTATTATGAAGAATTTGTTAACTTAAATATCTGAACATATGAAAATTGGGACACTGTTATGAGCAGAAGATTCAAGTAACTACTTTTCATTTCATGCATGTGAAATGACTGTAGTCCAAAAACTGACTTTGCAGACTAAAATTTACTAAAATATAAAGAAATTTGTGTGTTGGTTTTGTTTTTTAGTGCTAGCTACTTTACAGGATAATGAGTTTCAATGATTTATCTTCCACTCATAACTGGGACGCCACATACAAACAAACACCAAATTGGTATCAGATTGCTTTTATTCAGTATCTGAGTTATCATTGTTCAAATTTATATTTGAAATGCATGTGTTGGCTTAGCTTCCAACTTATAGCTGATTTACGGGACAATGTGTTTCAATGATTTATCTTCTGCTCATAACACCACTGGGACACCAGATTCGAACAAACACACTGTGAAGACAGATTGGTGTCATATTGCTTTTATTCAGTGTCATTATTGAAATTTATATTTGAAATGCACATGTTGGCTTAACTTCCAACTAATATCTGATTTACAGGACAATGTGTTTCAATGATTTAATTGATTTATCTTCTGCTCATAACTGGGACACCACATTGCTTATAACTGGGACACCAGATTCAAGCAAACACATATTGAAGACAGAGATTGGTATCATATTGCTTCTCTTCAGTATCATTATTGAAATTCATGTTTGAAGTGCATGTGTTGGCTTTAGGTTCCAAATATTACAGGATAATGTGTTTCAATGATTTATCTTCCGCTCATAACTGGGACACCACATTGCTCATAACTGGGACACCATGCTTGAACAATACATTGAAGACAGAGATTTATTTCATATTGCTTTTTTTCATATCATTATTGAAATTTATATTTGAAATGCATGTGTTGGCTTAGCTTCCAACTAATAGTTGATTTACAGGACATGTTTCAATGATTTATCTTCTGCTCATAACTGGGACACCACGTTGCTCATAACTGGGACACCACATTTGAGCAATGCATTTAAGAGAGAGATTGTTATCATATTGCTTTTATTCATTATCATTATTGAAATTTATATTTGAAATGCATGTGTTGGCTTAGCTTCCAACAAATACTGATATACAGGACAATATGTTTGAATGATTTATCTTCCACTCATAACTGGGACACCACATACACGCACAGTGAAGACAGAGATTGGTATCAGATTGTTTGAGTGTTTCAAGGTTGTTGTATCAAGTTTTATGTTAGGTAACAGGCTGTTGATGGCTCTGAGCAAAATATTCAAAACTTGGTATAAACAATTTTATTCTGCTGCTGAGGATTGATAAGATTTCTGCGAAAAATTTGATAGTCTTGCGCTCATAACCAAGCATGAAAGTGTGTGACACCACAATTCAAAACGGTTCCCTGTTTCCGTTGACTTAGTCAACATGGCAAAAAGTAGTGACGTTACATATTTGTGTACCCAAATTCACGATGTTAGCAAAAAATCGGCCACAAGTTGATTTAGCTTTCAGCAAAACTTGAGTCTTGCGCTCATAACGACCGGGACACAAGACTTGACTGATTAAAAATTGGTCATACAAGTTTGTCTGCGCTCATTTTTGAAGTGATTTCACTGTTCCGTTTTGCTCTCTATAGGCGGCTAGATCATTGGAATGTTGGATTGACGTATTGTGTTGTGCTGGCTTGAAAGAAGCATCGTCTGCTTTGAAAGCTAGGCCGTGACGCGACGTGTTATGAGCGCAAGACAAACTTTGTCACCACAAATCTTCTTTATCGATCGTTCTTGATCATACACAGTAACATGGGGTAGTTTTTTTGTCGTGATTCTTTTAATCTACCCATTGATTATTTTTCCAAAGGCAATCCAAAAACGTGTATTATGCTCCAAAAGTGGGCTAGTCAGAGATGCGACAAAATGGACATCATTTTTTGCCTGTTTTTGGCGAGTTTTTTTAAACTAAAAGTCAAGTGAAAAGGTTTAAAGCCTGTGGCTTGATCTTGCTAGATTCTTAAATATTTCATCCACAGAATGATCAAACTGAAATATTTTTCAACATTAAGTACTGCCAGAAATAAAACAATTTATTAACCCACTGTCAGTTGTACCCAGTACCGGAGCTGTACACGTGTACATGCGTGCACATGTGTTTGTGTGTGTGTGACTATTGTGAATTTTTTTAACTATTGTTCAAAATCGCAATGCTCTTGGAACAGAATGGGTTAACAGCTGGACTGCAATTGTCCCTTCCTCATAAATGGACAAACACACCATAAGAAATTATAATGCTAAGTGTGTAGCTTAGTACATGAAAATACACAATACTTTTTTTTTTTTAACTATAGCTACAATATATCAAAATACCTTTGACACTGAAAGGGTTAAATGCTGAACTGAAAATGCTTCTTTATCAAAAGTTGATTAAACACATTATAAGAGAAATTTTATGCTCGTTTCATAAAAAGCAAACCACAATAATTTTTAATGAGTTCTTATTGTCTTTAATAAACTAACGTTGACACTGACAGGGTTAAAAGTTGATTAGAAATGACCATGTGTCAGAAGTATACACACACACCGTAAAATACTCTTATTCCAAATTTCATACTAGTTGTATGAAAATGCACGAATGCTAGAATTTGGAGTTGAAATAAAAGTTATGCAATGATGAAAATGCCTTCGGCACTGAAGGGGTTAACGATTGATTTGAAAATATCCCTATGTCAGAACTAGATAAACACAGCTCTAGAAACTTTCTGGTCAAATTTCTTCCTTGTTACATAAAAAGCTTCATCACTATAACTTTTTTAACAACATAATTGCTTGTAATCAAAATGTCCTTGGCACTGAAGAGGTTAAATGCTGAATTGTAAATATGCCTATGTAAGAAACTGATAAATACACAATAAGAAACCATTACACAAATTTCTTGTATATTACAAGAAATATTCTTGTACATATATAAATACCCCAAACTAGCATTTTTTGGTAATTATAATTATTTATAATCAAAATGACCTCGGTACTGAATGGGTTAAAGACTACATTGAAAATGTCCTTACTTCAGAAATGGATAAATACACTATAGGAAACTACCACGCCAACTTTGATTATTGTTTTATGAAAATGCATCCTACTGGAATTTTTTTTAAAATGTATCCCTGTCAGAGATAAAATACCCTTGGCACTGAAAGCATTAAACCTTGCTATTGAAACTTAAGACAAATAAACAGCAAGACGTTAACACCATCTGTAATAACAGCCTGAACCAAAACAACACCACATTTAATTCTGCCATAAACATGTGACATGACTAGAAAACGGCATGTTCACTGAAACACCTTTAATCCTGCATAAATGTGTGACATGACTAGAAAGACACCGGTAAAAACATAACCTTCTTGGCAGAAACAGGCACACACACACAAATCACTCTAAGAGTAAAGTTGGTTAGTCTAGTCGTAGCTGTTGTTGTTTTCAATCTCTTCCAACAGTGCATCATGCACGAAGTCTTGAATTTGTTTTCTTACTTTGAGCTGGGCAATAGGCGTCATCTTGTCCAGCTGTGAAGCCAGATACGAGCAGAATTTCGCATTTTTATTGCTGCTCCCCGTGCCGTGCCGTGCAAAGTCTGGTGGAGGTGCAATGCGGCTCGTGGATGGGGTGGAGGGCTGCGGTTGTCCATATTGGCTTCCGGATGGGGTTGAGGGCTGCACTGAATTCCCAAATAGAGCTCTTGCAGTTGAACAGTGTTCCTGCCTGTTGCGTTCAACCAGGACGTGGATGTCAGCGTCGGCTGTGCTGTGCTGGCTTCTTGGTTCTTGGAGCATTTCTTCCAGTGGGTCCTCTTCTTCAGCGTCACAATCCAACTGGGTGTCTGTCAGCTGACTGTCATTTAACTGACTTTGCTGTGTGTCTGAGAGGGGCTGAAACACACAAACATCAACACTAATAATTATTTGATGGAAATTAAAAAAAAAATTAATTTGTATTGCTGATGTGTTTCAGGTCCCAAGTACCCCAGCTCAGTGGAATGAAATTGCTACCCAGTTTGAAAGAAAATGGCAACTTCCTAACTGCATCGGCGCACTTGACGGGAAGCATATACAGATCATTTCACCGGGAAGAGGATCTGCGTACTTCAACTATGATGGATACCACAGCATCATTCTTCTGGCCTTAGTGGATGCAGCCTACAGGATTACATGGTTTAGTGTAGGCTGCAATGGGAGAGCAGGCGATGCAGGTGTCTTCAGAGATTCTTCACTGGCTGAAGGCCTGGAGGGGAACACTTTGGGAATCCCTGACCCCAAACCTCTGCCAGAACGACAGAATCCTGTTCCGCACTTCATTGTTGGTGACGACGCATTTCCACTCAAGTCCTACCTGATGAAGCCCTACCCATTTCGGACTGTTGTCATGTCCACTGGGCAAAATGATGATCCAGCAGAAATTGAACGGCGCAAGAACAGACTATATGACTACCGGGTGTCAAGAGCACGTCGACTGTCAGAAAACGTCTTTGGCATTCTGGCAGCAAGATTCGGCATTTTTCAGAGAGCCATACGGCTTTCACCAGAACATGCCACAACTCTCACCATGGCATGTCTTGCCCTCCACAATTTCCTGATGACCAGACGAGATGCCCAGTTTGCTCCACCATCGTTTGTTGACAGAGAACATCCCATCTCACATGAAAACATTGATGGGGAATGGCGACAGAACCAACAGAGGATTTTTGAAAATCTTCACCAGCAAGCTGGGAACAGGAGCGGCTATGATGCTTGCTGGGTGCGCAATGAAATAACTGAATACGTCAATGCAGAAGGACAGGTTCCATGGCAAGAAATGCTTGTGTTTGGTCGCAGCTTGCAGTGAACTGAGATGGAAATGATCCATTGACTGCGTGAAATGTCGTGATAACCAAGTTGCGGTTGAGATGATTTGAGAAATGCAATGTCTGTACAATTCTGTAGGAAGTATAATTCTATTTTGAACAAACATGCAGAAAGAAAGAGGTGTTGTGCTTTTTCACATGTTTTTTTTCTTCTGAAAATAATATAAAACTAGATAGGAGGTAATCGAATGTAGCATTCGAGCATCACCTGCGTCAATATACATCCCTTACCTCGCCTAAAGACGTCGCTTACATGGCAAATTACCTCCCCTCGTGAATTTCAGTTTTCATGGTCATTTGAAGGTCATACGTCAAGGTCGTGACCTTGACACCAAAAGGCACATCAACAGTACCTAGCCTACATGCACATCAAGTTTCATCTTCTTATCTTTATTCCTTCATGGTGATTTGCTCCGGACAAACACACATACACACACTCATACATAGATACATACACAGCCACTTACACAACAAAAACAATATCATCTTCGCTCCGTAAAACTCCGCGGGTGATAACTAGAAGAGGGGGTAATCGATTGTAGCATTCGAGCATCACCCGCGTCGCCTGGGTTACATCCCTTACCTCGCTTAACTACGTGGCTTACATTCAGCTTTTACCTCCTGCGGGTGAGAACAACATTTTTTTTCTCTCACTCTTCTTTTTCTCCTATGTATATTATTATCATCATCATCTGCAGAGTGTTACGGAGCGAAGGTGATATTGTTTTTGTTGTGTAAGTGGCCGGCTGTTGGTGTATGTATACATGTATGTGTGTGTGTATGTCCACAGCAAATCACCATGAAGGAATAAAGATAGGAAGATGAAACTTGGTGGGCATGTAGGCTAGCTACTGGGGATGTGCCTTTTGGGGTCAGGGTCAGGGTCATGACCTTGACGTATGTCCTTGAAACCTGAAAATCAGCAAGGTAGGTAAAGACTGTAGGTAAGCCATGTAGTTAAGCGAGATAAGGGATGTAACCCGGGCGACGCGGGTGATGCTCGAATGCTACATTCGATTACCTCACTTCCAATCTGTTTGTCCCTGTCTCCCCTCTTCTTGCGATTTAACTTGTACGGCATCTCCATTTTTCATAAAAAGCAGTCACAAACTAATGTTCTCATGGATCCACAGCTGTGCATTTGTACCATAACATTAAGTGCTTTTGATGTTGGGATGATTCCTGGAGTCTTTAAGCCAGGGTACAAGAAGCTGGATTGTGGCTGCCTATGTGGCGGGGTGATGACAACGGACACCCACTAATAATGTTCTCATCCACAGCTGGTGCATTTGTACCATAATCTGTGGAATGATTCCTGGAGTGTTTAGCTTGTTTAAGCCGAGCGACAACCACAAGACGTGTGCACATTGAACTAAAGCATTCATTCATAATGCATGCATGAAAAGGTTGGTTGCCCTACTCCTTCCTCAAAAAGTTGCATGATTTAGATTAGTATTGATTTACTAATTGATTAATTGACTATTATAAAAATCTCCACTTTTCGAGATTGGGTTTTGATTGTTGATCATCCTTTGAAACTGTTATTGTTGTGCAAAATTGTCTTCCTTCCACAAGATCACGATTTATTTTTACATGTGTGTCACTACAATTAGTTTTAATTTGATTGATACATGCAATGTATTACTCTTTGATATAACGTGCAATTCTTTAACATGTGTGCAAGTAGTAGTAGTATGTGTGTGTGCGTGTGCAGGGTGTTTGTGCGGTGTGTATGTGTGTGTGTGTGTGTGTGTGTGTGTGTGTGTGCATGCATGTTTATGTGAGCGCCATTGTATATGTTTGAAGTAATACCACTAGATAAAATGTTCTTTATGTTCTTAATTGGTTTTTTATTTCACATGTTAGTGTAACTTCTAGAATTATGTTGTTGTTAAATGGATGTTTGTGCTATAATCAATGTTACCTGTATGGCAACTCATTTATGAAATTTCAATATTTTCATTTTGAATTTAATTTATTTATCCAATGAGCCTTGACAATCTGAAGTCTGCCTTATTATTAATCTGACATATCCCCGAAGCCTGAGTGATGCCCATGTGGCAGGCTAATATAATTAGAATAAAATATGTCCGATCAGGTAATGTTCTTATCCTCAGCTGGTGCTGTTTTGCTGTGGCTGCTGGATGATTCCTGGGGTATTTAAGCCATGGTACAAGAAGAAGTAATCTGCATTGCAGACAATATTAGCCATTGATTTTGAAAGTTCTATACATTTCACTCCATGTTTTTACATAATTGAGGGAATGAACATTGTTGAATAACAGGAAAATAGTGTGTTTTTCACAAAATGTACTTTATGCATATACTGTATTTGTCATATTTGACTCACAGCAATAAATAAAAAAGGAAGCTTTGGAAGCAGCTAAGTGGTTAGAAAAAACAAGTCAGACATGTATGTCACTGAGTGGAAGTCAAATCTAACTTTTGTGAGTATTTCAACTGTTAAATTGAGATGTGCGCCTTTCTTGTACAGTGGTACACTCCTTATAAGACTTCCCATTATAAGACTTTTGCCTTAACAGACTTGCTTCCCCGAGACATTGCTAGTCTTTGTAACTATTAAAATTACTCCCTTTATACTACCTCTGTCTGATAAGACATAATTTTTGGTGATTTTTGAAAGTCTTATAAGGGGGGTACTGTTAACCGCCGTTTTGTCTATTGAAATTCCGCCAATTTGTCCAAATTTTCTATTATGATTTGGACAAAACGGCGGTTCAACAATCCGCCGTTTTGTCTATAGACAAAACGGCGGGTTGGACAAAACGGCGCCAGATTTTGAACAGCCGTTTTGTCCAAATAAAAGTTGGAGTTATAAAAACTCATTCTTGACAAGTTCTCATTTTAAAAAAAAATCTTTGTTAAATAAAATGAATAACAAGCTGACCACTGACACTGGTCACTTTGGCCTAATTTTACCGTTTGAATGCTAATTAGTGTATTAGGAGATCATATGAACAATTGTTGATGTGGTTGACCAGTGGTCAGTGTTCACTGACCAGTGGTCACTTTGGCCTATTTTCACTGTTTGACTGCAAATTAGTGTATTAGTTCAAATGAACAATTTTTGATGTGGTTGACCAGTGGTCAGTGTCACTGACCAGTGGTCACTTTGGCCTATTTTCACTGTTTGACTGCAAATTAGTGTATTAGGATTTCAAATGAACAATTTTTGATGTGGTTGACCAGTGGTCAGTGTCACTGACCAGTGGTCACTTTGGCCTGTTTTCACTGTTTGACTGCAAATTAGTGTATTAGGAGTTCAAATGAAAAACTTTGGATGTGGTTGACCAGTGGTTGAACGGCGGTCTATAGACAAAACGGCGGAATTTGGAGAAAACGGCGGTTAACAGTACCACTGTATTTCAAATGTATGGACATTTCATTTTTGAATCGATTTTGATCATAATTGCAGTGAATAAGAAAATCATTATTGTGCAACAAAATTTTACAAGAATAAACTAGATTGAACATTTATCGAATGTTACCTTGACCTTGATTGGTTAATTGATTGGTTATTATTTGAAAGGATCATAAACCAAACCACCTTTATACCACGTTTCAACATCCTATGTTGATTGGTGCCTGAGATATGGCTAAAAATAGATTTTTTGTTTTTAAGGTCAGACATCAAGGTCATGACCTTGACTTTGATTTTTACCCCAAAAAGCACATATACAGTACATAGTCTCATGCACATCAAATTTCATCTTTCTATCTTTATTTTTTCATGGTGATATGCTGTTAACAAGCACACATACATACATACATACATAGACAGCCACTTACACAACAAAAACAATATCACTCCGCTCCGTAAACTCTGCGGGTGATAATCAATTTGCTGAATATTATGAATTTCTTTAAAACAACCGATTTATACAAACTTCAATCATTTCGTGACCATTCAGCAGACGCATTTAGCTAAGAAGTCAAAGCAGTTACTGAAAAACAAGCAGAAAGAAAGTTTTTCTCAGCAACACATTTGTTGGTTAATAAAATAATTTCTAAGCAAGTATTCTCAGGTTGTTACTTGTCAGTCATTTGGAAGAAAACCGACATTATTTTGCTTTGGGGATTTGCAGTCTGTTTTCATAGTCTACCCAGTATACTGTTGGCAAAAGGTTCTGCGATCGTCGCAGAATCAATTTGAAATTTGGTCTAGAGGTGTTTTTGATGGTCATGGCAAGGTCCCATAGAAAAATGGTGACCCTGCCAACCTTAACCTTGATTGTGGACAAGGCACAACAAAATGCCTGACTTATCTTTTACTCAGCGACACCCTTATTAATGTTTTCATTCTAAGCAACAATTATTTTAATAAGAATGTACATTTTAAGAATTTGTCATCTTTTGGCCTCAATTTGCCTTTCCAAATGAATGTAGTATAACAATACTTCAGCTTACCAAGTTGGAGATGCCTTTGATAGACAACTTGCAGTAGGACTTCAAAAATTCCAGATCTTCGAACCACCGCCACCGGACTTTAAAGACATCATCTCGTGAAGCCCCACTCTTCTTGCTGGCCTTCACTACACCAGCGTTTCGGGTGTAGCCGTTTCGCAGCCACTTCAATTTGGCTTTTGTTGCTTTCACTGAAAACAAATTTGAGAAAACAATCACAGACCATTGTCAGATTGGACACAAGTTTTTTGGTAATCTAAAATCACAGAACATTTTTGAGAGGGATAAGGACATGATTTCGCTTGAAAATTATTTATTAGAACATGGTTAGGTGAGTGTATGACAATACAGCAACTTTTTTGTATTCATTTCATAGCATTTTTGATTTTTGGTGAGTTAAAAAACATGATGTGCGTGTGAAAGTGTGTGTGTGTATGAATTATATACACCATGATACATTCATATAATGATGTTCAATAGCAATGTAAAGCGGAATTTGTGTACAGGACAAAGATTTGATGGTCTTGATTTTGAAAACTAAATGATGGATAAATACATTCAATACTTGCTGATTTGGCATTTGGAACTATGAATGTGTCTTTTTCAGTCTGAATGTGTGCATGCCATCTTAGATGGCATCTAGACTGTTACAGTTAATTTGACATTTGTTAATGATTTTATGTCTATGTCATTACATACTTGTCTTTTGCGTGCTGCTTACACAAGGACATCCAAACATATTAGTACACTGTATTCCTCATCCTCTTTAATTTTCAGTATTTCTTCTCTTCTTCTCATCCACACACAGGTTTACAACTTCTGTGAGCACCCCCAGTCTTCTAAGCACATAACTTTAAATCAAAAAGGCTATGGGCGGAGTTTAGCATATACATATTAGGCCTATGCATATTAGGCCTACATTTGTATCCTGCCAAAAATGCAGCCATATTCTGTTTTTGAAGATCTCCATTCTGTATTATGATCGGAGGTTCCGTTTAGACAGACTGACGTCTGTTTTTACCGCGCGTGAGTGTGTGTGTGTGTGCTGTACCGATAAAAATTATTGCAGTCCGTACCGAGTACCTGTACCACGGCCTTTTCTATCGCAAGGTATGATATTACTTTACTTTTTCCCAGGCGCTTACGTAAAACAAAGAGCTTAGAAAATCTTTGCGTGAAATCAGTGAATGGGTGGTTGGGCGATGAGATGGGAGAGTATGAATTTTACGTTTTAATTGACGTAAAAGAGCAATGGGACAACGACGTCATGACAGTGACATCATTCGATCATAAAGGCAAGAAACAATAGGCCCCCTAGATTTCTACACGAGAACAAGAATTGATTTTTTTCTGTATAAGGAAAGGTTTCGGATTAATATCATCCTTATTTCTGTTTCATAACAAGCAAAAAATACGTATTTCAAACGGCTGGCGAGTTATTTGATCCGAGAGAATTATTAGCATCTGCAAATGAAATGAATGATTTCAACGAATTAGATCTATTTACATTCGACAAGCATGACACTAGCACTGGCAGTAGCAGACACCAAACACACACACACACACACACACACACTTACTGTCCCAGCCCTTTCCCATCATTGCTGCGATGTACTGGCAGCTTTCCTTTGCTTTGTCCCTGTCATGGTACGCTGGCAGGTTGAAGTTATAAAGGTTTTCCTGCTCCTCATACAGAGTGATCAGACGCTTTATTTCTGGTTCGAGCAAGTCTGCCATTTTTTTTCTTCAATCAGAGTTATGGTCCTTCCGTCCGTTGTGATTGGCTAGTTTCACGATCTCTGCGATCTTGAGCATCAAATTTAGAGCCGCATCTATTCTCGAGCAACAAAAAATCGCGCAGCTAGGCATCAAAAATCCTGCTGCGCCGCGAATCTCTCACACACAAGCGGCGCATCAAACTGCGCCTTGCAGCAAAAAATCGCCGCGATCTCGAGATCTTGACGCTAGTGTGCGACGCCCTTAATTGATGATGATGTCGGAATCACAGACCCAACAAGCAATGACATGGAGGACAACAAAAAGAACACATACTAAGGCTACACAGTTTTATCAACATTTTGGAAACGTAACACATAATTAATGTTCATATTATATTGAAGAACACAAAGCAGCTGGAGTGGATAAAACAGAATATCTATTACAGAGAATGTAATAAATAAACCAACGACGGTTCGACACCAGCG
This sequence comes from Phymorhynchus buccinoides, assembly GCA_017654935.2. Taxonomy (NCBI): domain Eukaryota; kingdom Metazoa; phylum Mollusca; class Gastropoda; order Neogastropoda; family Raphitomidae; genus Phymorhynchus; species Phymorhynchus buccinoides. The sequence continues at coordinate 16,551 of JAGGCT020004139.1, forward strand.
TGTCAAGAAATCTTCTTCACATTAAGGGTTTCTTTTACTGATTATTTTTGTGCTTTCAATTATTTGAAATGTAATTACTGAAACAACACGTAACACGCGTATCTGAACTACCTCCAACCTGCAACAATGCAGCGATCACACACACACACACACACACACACACACACACACACACACACACACACACACACACACACACACACAACAACAAAACAACCAACCAACCAACCAACAATCAAACAATAATAAGCACAGCGTAATTAGGAACCCTCACCACGTCAATGTTGTCTTCAAACGTGCCATCCGCAAACTCCACACCAGTGGCCGTGAATCGTTTGACGTCCGGCTTGACCTTGACACTGCCACACGCGATGCGGTTGCCCATGTCATCGCTGATGGTGGGCTGCTGGACATAGGGGGCATGCCTTGACCTCAGGCCGTACAGGTCATGGTCCAGACGCCGGTTCAGCTGGCGACTCAGCATCCAGCCCCTCAGGGAGGCGGGCAAGAAGTCGAGGAAAAGTTGGGTGGACCGTCGGTTGTTGTGCAAGTCTGAGGGAATTCCGTGGGGACCCAGTCTGTGCAGGATCCACACCCCGCTTCGGGTGCTCAGGTACACCTGGACACAATCATGCAGGCAGACAGAGGGATTTGCTTTCTATGCACACAATTTGGCAATACTGTAGATTTACCCTACCGCCCTCCGTCGCCTTCGTTTCTCGGTTCTTTTCGTGTGCTTTTTTTTCAGTCTCGCCTTCCTTAGCGAATATTAACCCTTTCAACGCTAGCCATTCCTCAGCCAAAAATTTACCACTAAACTTACCCTGGTAGAGAAAAGATTGTGTCTGCAATTTTGGGGATTCCTCTGTGACATGCATAAAATAGGGCCTATCCTTACCTCATAACATAACAGAACATAAGGTCACTTGATACCAGACCCTCATTTGATACCTTTTAGTCACATGGGTGTCAAATCATTGTGGTGCCAAGAGGCAACAGTGGCGATGAATTAAGCAGTATTTTAGCAACATTTTTTAACACTAAAGTTTTCTCCATAAGCATTGCGACTAATAATTAGACTTAATGCAATTATTTACCATTTCCGGTCGAAAGATGGAACAGCCAGTATCGAACTTTCCTGCTCTTGACGTTACTCTTACGTCACTCTCACGTGACAAATACACCTCTTTGTCACAGTAAGTACCTATACATTCACTGTTCCATAAACCTCCCCATGCGTTCTACTATTATCGAATGCATATATTTTTTTATTTTATTGTGTGAATGGATGAAAATTTACGTTAGCTAATAGAGAACGATAGAGGTTTCAGTGCCCAATTTGCAGTAAGAAAGGCAAGATTGAGAGAAGAAAGAACCAATAAATTGAGGGTCGGGATGTGTGTGTGTTAAATTACATCTTTACTACCCAAAATCACCATATTATTAAACTGAAATTGAATGATTACAAGGAAGGGTGTCGCCATGCAAGCAGACATATCCGCGACCTCTTTTCCCACCTTGGGTCCTTTCGTCTTTAGGTCATTAAGAGGCCAACACCACCCAACAAAATTTGAAACAATTCTGTTCAGCGGTCCACGAGATATTCCACACAGTACATCAATTCCCCTCATTCTAGCTCCTTTCAGTTTTCCACAGAGAGCTATTTGTTTCAAGTTATTTCTTTTAACAGAGGCAAATATTCTTATCATTGATTTTGGTTAGGGATAGGAAAAGACCTTACAAGTGGTATGCCACCATAAAACAATGTAAGCCTAATGAATAAAACACTTTAAATTGGTTTATGCTGGTGACGAGTGTTAACAAAAGGCATGAACTGAAAGGAGCTGAGAAAAGCTACTGTGTCCAAGGACAAACAGAATTAAAACACAACAAGAGGCAAAGCCTTCAAGGCTCACGTCTGATTTTTATTTATAGCAGGCTTTTTTTTTTTTTTTTTTTTTTTTTTATTTTTTTTTTTTGGGTTTTTTTTCATTATAGCAGGCATGGGAATTCCCATGACAATTCCCATGCCTGTATAGAGAGAATACTGTTATGTAGACACTTGTGCATCTGAAAACAGAATTAATTTTTATTTTACTGTGTAAATTAAATTATTTCTGTGCATTAAATTACCCCTACCCCTTTCTTTAAAATTTAATTATATGTATGTTTATATATGCGCATGTAACATAGTGGAGCCCTATTTTTATTTTTGGCAAACAAGTAAAATTGAAAAGCATATTGACCAAGCTTTCAGAAAAAGATAGTGACCAAACCCCCCCCCCTCCCCCCCCCATCCACCCTCCCCCCGGCCCCCCCCCCCCCACTCCCCCCCCCCCACTCCCCCCCCCCCCCCCCCCCCCCCCAGCCGGGGTAAGGGGGGGGGTCTACGGACACCTGTAGTAGGCCTACAGTCTTTGCCTGTAGGTCTAAGCCTCTTACTCTTAGAAAATTAATAATTGAAGTTGCGTAATTCGTAACTGATCTGTTACTGTTTTAAACTGATTGTTCATGCGATGAAAACTTGTTCCACATCATCTACATTTCTTCATGTGCTTGTGTGAGTGTAGCGTTTTGATGTTTTTTAGTTCAATTTATCATCTACATTTCTGTAAGATATTTTATATTAGTCCTAATATTTCATTTTCGTTTCGTTAATTTCCCCCCTCCTCTGCCACAAAGCAAAGGTCAAGGTCACAGCCAGCAAGCTCATCCATGTTTATCTTCCCCTGTACAGTCTCTGCACATGGTGATCAATCGTCTAGGCCTAACAAAGGATTCGTACGTCGAAGGCAGTGAAATCGACGAACACTGGATTTTCCGTATATTTTTTTTCAAGACTGAAATGAATGTGGGCTAAATGTTAGGTACGTCGTCTTGATTATGAGGTAAGGCGTGATCTCTTATTCTCTAGGCCTAGGCCTTGTTGCCGGAAATGCGATAGGCTAAGTATTGCATGCGCAGAGATGATGTGCGAATGAACACGAACAACCGTTGTCAAAGGCGCAAATAAAACGAAACAACCGGGCCATCAACGCACACACTCGGTACATTCATTTGTTACAGAAAATGTAAGTTAACGACGTTAAAATGTACCTATTTGTACACACCTGAAGTCTTGTGTTTCTTTTTAAAGAGCATTTTGGTATATTTAATGGAGAGTCTTCTTTCCAGTATCTACTCGGTATATCTACAACACAACAGTAATCTCTGCAACAAATGATTTTCTTTCTTTTGTTCCTTATCGATGTATCTGACTGCTTTGATCGTCATGACTTGAAGGCTCACGTCAAAATCAAGTATCCTGCTAACTTTAACCCTCTAACATCTTATGTTTTTTTGAGAAAACGACAACGTTAAAGTTTCAGTGGAGAGTGAGAGTCTTCTTTAGTTTGAAGAGTGTGACTGAGTCAAGGTTAAAGGTTGCACAACAGTAATCTCTGCAACAAATGATTATCTTTATTTTGTTCTTTATCAATGTATCTGACTGCTTTGATCGTCGTGACTTGAAGGCTCACGTCAAAATAAAGTATCCTGCTAACGTTAACCCTCTAACGCCTTATATGTTTAGAGAAAATGACAACGTTATGGTTTGAGTCAAGGTTAAAGGTCGGGGCCACGGACACACACACACACACACACACACACACACACACACACACACACACACACACACACACACACACACACACACACACACACACACACACACACACACACACACACACACACACACACACACTCGAACATGTACGATACAATAGACTCACTTTGTTTTAAAAAACGACGTGAGCCAAAAAGGGACACCAAAAAATACACCACAGATTAAGAGCGACACGAACAGAGAATGAAAGAGAACGAGAAAAGCACACACAACACACAGACAAAAAAAAAGACATGATTTAATAATAGGCCTACTGGTTGCCCCCCCGCACCTGCGCCACACGACTGAGTTCCACGGCCACGTCACATCCAGAATCCCCACTGCCGATGACAACCACCCTTTTGCCTTCGTATCCTGAGGGTTCCCGGTAGTCGTGGGAATGGACCACTTTTCCCTGAAATCCACCCAGGCCCGGGAAGGAAGGCACGTTCTTATCAGCATGGTGACCGGAGCAGACCATCACTGCATCGAACTCTTCTGTGCTGACCTCTCCACTCTGGTGGTCTTCGACTGTTGACAAGTGATGGACGAAATAACGCAAAGTGTATGTGCTGCGTTAAGTTTGTGCAATTGCCTGTTTCATGAAGCGAGCAAGATTTTGCCTCTTTCATACAAAGGCGCATGACCTGTTTGATTTGAATTTGAACAAGCTCCACGTGACTAAAAGGAGGCAACACAAATGTGTAGTCTGTTGACACTGCAACAGTAGGGATGTCTAAAAATAGCGCAAATGTGTCGTCTGCTCTGAATAATTAGTGACGAGTAGACTACTTAGTTCATTCGGTCACATCATGAAACAGGCAAAACTAACTTTGAAAGTCTGACCTTCGAATGCTTGTTTGCTCGTTTCATGAAACAGGCAATTTCACAAACTTAGCGTAACATATGCCTACATACTATAATGTCAAACCTGTCTGTGGGCCCGTCACTCCGCCCATATTTCAAGAAAACTGTTGGTCGTTGACTCCGAAACCCAGATAATAAGTTATATTCTTGATCACCATCACCCTAGGAGTGCATAGAAGTACAATGAAACAGGGCATGCAAAGCTCTGCAAAAGAACACTACAAATATTGTTGTTGGGTTTTTTCCTCCGCGTTTACAACAAAAGAAAGAGATGGTCAAACAACTGTATAAAACTGAAAGAAAAAAGTACATAAAGAAAAGTGAAACAACCTTTAGTGCAAGAAAGATTAGGTATTAGGTATTAGGTACTTTATAGTCACAGAGGCGTCTCTGTGAAATTCGGGTTGTTCCCACCGGGAGAGCGCATCGCAGCCAGAAAATACACATAATTATTGAAACGCTTAACGGTGGGATAAGTGGTAATCTTGACACCCATCAACACACTTTTTGCATTGGAATTTTTCACTCAGAAGCAACATTCTGTCTTTCTCGGGAAAGGGATAGGGTTAGGATCGGCCTAGGGTTATTGTCATGAAACTGAAAGACCCAGACTATGAGATTGAGAGTCGTAAACATGAGAAGGGTTTCTAAAGCACAACTTAGACAAAAGGTGAATGGCGACGTCAAAGTAGCGGCAATACACACACGAAAATAATGTTCGATTAATATGTCTTTATCATGATATAGGTAAGGTAAAGGTGTCCCATAGCCAATCGGCCGTAGGGGCAGTGTTCTGTTAGAGGTTCACTGTGTCAAGGAGCATGGCATCATGGAAGGCGGAGCCCATCCCTCTCCTCCCACAGCCTTTAATCTTCCCTGAACGAATCAGGTACCCATTCACTGATGGGTGGACAGAGATGTTTTTCAGGCCAGAGTAATCCAACTCCCAGCTGGACTCGAACCCGTGATCTTCCACACCGCAGCCGAGCGCTCTAACCACTCGACCACGGGCCACACTAACCACTCGACCGCGGGCAATGATATGCAAGCACACAAAACAATATATCATATTACTTTCTTATACCAGCGTGCATAGAATCAGCTTAAGCGCAGAAGTTATGAAATAGTGTCTTTCGACTTCAAACGGGAAATAACTCACCCTGAATCGTCCATCTGCCTGTGGTCTGGTAGTCTGATGCCCGACAGACTTTCTTCACCTCAGTGTTGTAATTTATGTACTGATTCAGCTGGAAATGCTTGGCGTACTCCTTGAAATACTCCCACACCATGGTGTTGTGCATGAAGTTGGGGTACTCCTTAGGGATGGGGAAGTCGCTGAAGCTCATCATCTCCTTGCACGAATTGATCATGGTGGACTTCATGACACAGGCCTGGCCATCTTCAACTTTCTCGGTGTATCTCCACAATCCTCCAATTTCGTCAGTGCGTTCAAAGCACACGGGCTCCAGCCCCTCGTCCACACAGCATTTCATGGCCGTCAGACGACTGCATCCTGCCCCGAGGATGGCCACTCGTTTGCAGTTCGCCATGTCTGGAAATATGAGCATGTAAAGAACAGAACGGAGTAAATCAGTGGAGTAATGGTCGACTGTCAAAACTAAAACAGGACCCAGTAAGTTTCAAACAAATTATGTTTCATTATATATGGTTCTGGTCGTTAGTAGTTTTTGATACATTCTGCTAGAACATACAAAAAATAATCTGTTCTTCTTAACTCCAATCGAAAGTATCATCTTTACCAAATAATCTAAATATTCAAAATGGGTTTGCACGGAAATAGGATGCGGAATAGGATTTGCTCATCTTTATACTTTGCTTGTATTACTCATGATCTATACAACTGTATTTGCTGCAGTTCTATCTTATTTATTGTCTTGTATGTTTAAAAATAATTGCTAAAAATGAAAGATATTCTAATATTTGGTACAATAAAAATCAATCAAGGAACAAAAGATAGAAGTTGTTTTTTTAGCAGAATGATCTATCCACATTTTGTTTTCATTGGCTATTTGATCTGGCAGATGATACCAGGCTGTGACCACTCTCAGCCCAAAGTAGTGCTTTCTAATGTCCAGATGGGACGCTTGCTTTCTAACTTTAAGAGAATGTTCTCTCGTGCGTGATTCAGTACTAGATGGGATGATTTCCTTGCAGTAAAGACCTTGCGTGAATTACCTGATCATTTCTAAAGATGCCTCAATGAGCGTATATACATATACAGCGTTGTAATACTAACAAGCGTAAACATTGTTTTAGTAATCGAATTAATCTGGAATTTACTAACGCCTAACCAAAAAAGAGCATCAACACCTTCAAAAATCTCCTTGACAAGGAAGAAAACTTTAGCAACTATTTTTTTAATACGATGATTGAATTACAATCATAATTTTATTCCCTCCACCACCTCCGCCATTATTTTTTCTTTATTCTTCTTTTCTTTTGTTATTTACTTTACTCTTTTTTCTTTCTCCCCCCCCCCCCTTTTGTAAAAATAGTTTTTCTTTCTTTTTTTTCCTTCCTTTTTTTGGCGGTCCTGTTTCTTATCTTTTTTCTCCTTTCTGTCACACACTCACTCTCTCACATTTCAGTTTAAGTGAACTGTTAAGATGGACATTTCCAATGAACGTTTAGTGTTAACGTTTGATACAAAGATGTCTGGGGTTTTGTCTGACCTAGTGTATGGTGTACTGACACTTTCATCCCGTTCAATGTGTGTGTATGCGTATGAGTGTTTATGCAAGCATGTGTTGAGTATGTGTGAGTGCAGAGAAACAATGTAGCATATCACAAAAAGCAAAGATCCCTTTACCAAAACTAAATAAAAAAGGAATACTAATACTAGATTAATTAATTTTCATACGAATGATCTACTTTGCATCTGTTGTTCAAATATCAGATATATTTGAACATTTACTTTTGTTTTCTTTTGAATACTTATGTACATATAAGATTACATGGTTAACTACATTTAAAATATTAGCGCTCAGGCTAATTCTTTTAGCTCCAAATAACACATCAAATAATATAAGGTTTATTTTAAGCGAATCTGGGCGTGAATATAGTTTTCAATGTTCTTCCAAAAGACTCTTACTGGAGGGCAGTTGAAGAAAAAAGCTCTAAATAATCGATATCATTTCTGCAAATACAACATTTATCTCGCGCATGCACACACAGACATATGGTGAATTTTATAATAAGGAGTATATCGATTACTTGACGATGGAGATTGTCATCACAACTAGCAAAATGGAACTTAAAAACAAAAAACTGTAGTTAGGTTGTAAGAGCTTAGGCCTGCATCTCACACATTCTGTATTAAATTTTAATTGTGTTCAATCCTTACATCTCCCACATTCAGTATTAGATCCTAATTGCTTAGTATCCATCTTGCATTATTTCTTGAAGGGAAAGAGGGACTCATAAAAAAGAAAGGAAAGAGGGACTCGTAAAAATCCTGTGAATATTTTATTCCATGCTGTCTTTCACTTACCATTGCATTCCTCTGTAGTGACTTAAATAAGTAATATTGTTGATCATCATGCGTTGATGGTTTTTGATGTGTGGCTGTGGGTATTACGACATGAATTAAGAAGAAGCGCTTGAGCCAGCACTGTATCATTTCCCACAGACTAGCAGATTTATGAAGTTTAATTCGCTAAGGCTGTCTTAATATTGCAGGCTGCATTTTGTCTGCAGTTCCAAAATGGGGTAACGTTGCTAGAATGCTGAACGGTTGAATTCTCGTTCCCCTCCATGCATCCCATTTCTGTGGTTTCTTTCTTGGTGTTTGTGTGTGTGGTTGTGTTGGTTTTTTTTTAAAGCTTCTGGCAGTGTGTAGAAGATAGTGTAGAGATAGGTGAAGTGATAGAGAGTAGAGAGAGAGAGTCGTAGAGAGAGAGAGAGAGAGAGAGATATAGGAACAGACAGGAGAGAGGGGAGAGTAGAGAGAGAGGAGCGAGAGATAGAGGAGATAGAGAGAGTAGTTGGGAATATCTGTCTTGGCACTAGACTAGAGTTGTGAAACATTGTAAGTTTTAACATATACTAAAAAGAGGGGAGGCGCTGAGCGTGCATCACAGCTGGGCGGATAGACGGGTTCGCCCTACTTTGTTCCCTGTTGTGCGCGTCCCGCGATTGCAGAGCTTTTCTGATGAAAAGCCGACCCATGGGTATCGTGTTTTTTTCCCTTTACAGTTACACAGATTCTCCTCCTCCTTATTCTTTTCTTCTCTGCCTCCTGTTCCTAGTTTGTTTCTTTACTTAGCCATGTGTGTTTTTGTAGTCATGGCGTCATAAACTGAGAAACAATGCTTCATTGCATTTTTCTTTTTCCACGAACAAGCCTACTTTCCTCTGCTTTCCCTTTTGAGTGACACTTCACACACACCAGACAGTGCCTAACCTATTGATATCTTTA
>JAGGCT020004139.1:25998-47332 GCA_017654935.2 Phymorhynchus buccinoides
CCCTACGCCCGCGCGCCCCAGCCTTCATTCTCAGCGCGGGCCTCCTCTTATATTATCCTTTTTTATTTTTGTTTTGGTAAAGGGGATACTTTGTTTTGTGATATCTACATTGTATCAATCTGCACTCCAATACTCAACACCATGCTTGCATAACCACTCATCGATTACACACACATTGAACGGGATGAAAGTGTCAAGTGCACCAAACACTAGGTCAAACAGAAACACAGACATTTTTGTATCAAACATTTACACTAAACATTCATTGGAAATGTCAATCTTAACAGCTCACTTAAACTGACGAACTGTGATGGAGGAGTGAGTGCAGTGACAGAAAGAGAGAAAAAAGATAAGAATACAGTGACCGCCAAAAAAAGGAAGGAAAACAAAAAGAAAGGAAAAACTAGTTTTTACAAAAGGGGGGGGGGCGAGAAAGAAAAAAGAGTAAAGTAAATAACAAAAGAAAAGAAGAATAAAGAAAAAAAATAATGGCCGGAGGTGGTGGACGGGAATAAAATTATGATTGTAATTCAATTCATCGTGTATTAAAAAAAATAGCTGACTAAAATTTTCATCCTTGTCAATGGAGGATTTTTTGAAGGTGTATGATGCTCTTCTTTTGGTTAGGCTGTTAGTAAATTCCAGATTAAAATTCGATATACTAAAACAATGTTTTACGCTTGTTAGTATTACAACCGCGTTGTTATATGTTGAATAGTACGCTCATTGAGGCCATCGCTTTAGAAATGATCAGGTAATTCACGCAAGGTCTTTACTGACAAGGAAATCCTCCCATCTAGTACTGAATCAAGCACGAGAGGACATTCTCTTAAAGTTACAAAGCAAGCATCCCATCTGGACATTAGAAAGCACTATACTTTGGGCTGAAAGTGGTCACAGCCTGGAATAATCTGCCAGATCAAATAGCCAGTGCACAAACAAAATGTGGATAGATCATTCTGCTAAAAAAACAACTTCTATCTTTTGTTCCTTGATTGATTTTTATTGTACCAAATATTAGAATATCTTTCATTTTTAGCAATTATTTTTAAACATACAAGACAATAAATAAGATAGAACTGCAGCAAATACAGTTGTATAGATCATGAGTAATACAAGCAAAGTATAAAGATGAGCAAATCCTATTCCGCATCCTATTTCCGTGCAAACCCATTTTGAATATTTAGATTATTTGGTAAAGATGATACTTTCGATTGGAGTTAAGAAGAACAGATTATTTTTTGTATGTTCTAGCAGAATGTATCAAAAACTACTAACGACCAGAACCATATATAATGAAACATAATTTGTTTGAAACTTACTGGATCCTGTTTTAGTTTTGACAGTCGACCATTACTCCACTGATTTACTCCGTTCTGTTCTTTACATGCTCATATTTCCAGACATGGCGAACTGCAAACGAGTGGCCATCCTCGGGGCAGGATGCAGTCGTCTGACGGCCATGAAATGCTGTGTGGACGAGGGGCTGGAGCCCGTGTGCTTTGAACGAACTGACGAAATTGGAGGATTGTGGATGCTACACCGCTGTAGATAAGTGTCAACTATGACCAGGCCTGTGTCATGAAGTCCACCATGATCAACTCGTGCAAGGAGACGATGTGCTACAGCGACTTCCCCATCCCCAAAGAGTACCCCAACTTCATGCACAACACAATGGTGTGGGAGTATTTCAAGGAGTACGCCAAGCATTTCCAGCTGAATCAGTACATAAATTACAACACTGAGGTGAAGAAAGTCTGTCGGGCATCAGACTACCAGACCACAGGCAGATGGACGATTCAGGGTGAGTTATTTCCCGTTTGAAGTCGAAAGACACTATTTCATAACTTCTGCGCTTAAGCTGATTCTATGCACGCTGGTATAAGAAAGTAATATGATATATTGTTTTGTGTGCTTGCATATCATTGCCCGCGGTCGAGTGGTTAGTGTGGCCCGTGGTCGAGTGGTTAGAGCTCTCGGCTGCGGTGCGGAAAGTCGCGGGTTCGAGTCCAGCTTGGAGTTGGATTTTTCTGGCCTGAAAACCATCTCTGTCCACCCATCAGTGAATGGGTACCTGATTCGTTCAGGGAAGATTAAAGGCTGTGGAAGGAGAGGGATGGGCTCCGCCTTCCATGGTGATGCCGTGCTCTTGACACGGTGAACCTATAACAGAAACACTGCCCCTACGGCCGATTGGCTATGGGACACCTTTACCTTACCTATATCATGATAAAGACATATTAATCGAACATTATTTTCGTGTGTGTATTGCCGCTACTTTGACGTCGCCATTCACCTTTTGTCTAAGTTGTGCTTTAGAAACCCTTCTCATGTTTACGACTCTCAATCTCAAAGTCTGGGTCTTTCAGTTTCATGACAATAACCCTAGGCCGATCCTAACCCTATCCCTTTCCCGAGAAAGACAGAATGTTGCTTCTGAGTGAAAAATTCCAATGCAAAAAGTGTGTTGATGGGTGTCAAGATTACCACTTATCCCACCGTTAAGCGTTTCAATAATTATGTGTATTTTCTGGCTGCGATGCGCTCTCCCGGTGGGAACAACCCGAATTTCCAGGTCGCCGCAGAGACGCCTCTGTGACTATATTAAGTACCTAATACCTAATACCTAATCTTTCTTGCACTAAAGGTTGTTTCACTTTTCTTTATGTACTTTTTTCTTTCAGTTTTATACAGTTGTTTGACCATCTCTTTCTTTTGTTGTAAACGCGGAGGAAAAAACCCAACAACAATATTTGTAGTGTTCTTTTGCAGAGCTTTGCATGCCCTGTTTCATTGTACTTCTATGCACTCCTAGGGTGATGGTGATCAAGAATATAACTTATTATCTGGGTTTCGGAGTCAACGACCAACAGTTTTCTTGAAATATGGGCGGAGTGACGGGCCCACAGACAGGTTTGACATTATAGTATGTAGGCATATGTTACGCTAAGTTTGTGAAATTGCCTGTTTCATGAAACGAGCAAACAAGCATTCGAAGGTCAGACTTTCAAAGTTAGTTTTGCCTGTTTCATGATGTGACCGAATGAACTAAGTAGTCTACTCGTCACTAATTATTCAGAGCAGACGACACATTTGCGCTATTTTTAGACATCCCTACTGTTGCAGTGTCAACAGACTACACATTTGTGTTGCCTCCTTTTAGTCACGTGGAGCTTGTTCAAATTCAAATCAAACAGGTCATGCGCCTTTGTATGAAAGAGGCAAAATCTTGCTCGCTTCATGAAACAGGCAATTGCACAAACTTAACGCAGCACATACACTTTGCGTTATTTCGTCCATCACTTGTCAACAGTCGAAGACCACCAGAGTGGAGAGGTCAGCACAGAAGAGTTCGATGCAGTGATGGTCTGCTCCGGTCACCATGCTGATAAGAACGTGCCTTCCTTCCCGGGCCTGGGTGGATTTCAGGGAAAAGTGGTCCATTCCCACGACTACCGGGAACCCTCAGGATACGAAGGCAAAAGGGTGGTTGTCATCGGCAGTGGGGATTCTGGATGTGACGTGGCCGTGGAACTCAGTCGTGTGGCGCAGGTGCGGGGGGGCAACCAGTAGGCCTATTATTAAATCATGTCTTTTTTTTTGTCTGTGTGTTGTGTGTGCTTTTCTCGTTCTCTTTCATTCTCTGTTCGTGTCGCTCTTAATCTGTGGTGTATTTTTTGGTGTCCCTTTTTGGCTCACGTCGTTTTTTAAAACAAAGTGAGTCTATTGTATCGTACATGTTCGAGTGTGTGTGTGTGTGTGTGTGTGTTGTGTGTGTGTGTGTGTGTGTTGTGTGTGTGTGTGTGTGTGTGTGTTGTGTGTGTGTGTGTGTGTGTGTGTGTGTTGTGTGTGTGTGTGTGTGTCCGTGGCCGTGGCCCGACCTTTAACCTTGACTCAAACCATAACGTTGTCATTTTCTCTAAACATATAAGGCGTTAGAGGGTTAACGTTAGCAGGATACTTTATTTTGACGTGAGCCTTCAAGTCACGACGATCAAAGCAGTCAGATACATTGATAAAGAACAAAATAAAGATAATCATTTTTTGCAGAGATTACTGTTGTGCAACCTTTAACCTTGACTCAGTCACACTCTTCAAACTAAAGAAGACTCTCACTCTCCACTGAAACTTTAACGTTGTCGTTTTCTCAAAAAAACATAAGATGTTAGAGGGTTAAAGTTAGCAGGATACTTGATTTTGACGTGAGCCTTCAAGTCATGACGATCAAAGCAGTCAGATACATCGATAAGGAACAAAATAAAGAAAATCATTTGTTGCAGAGATTACTGTTGTGTTGTGTTGTACCGAGTAGAAATACTGGAAAGAAGACTCTCCATTAGATATACAAAAACGCTCTTTAAAAAGAAACACAAGACTTCAGGTGTGTACAAATAGGTACATTTTAACGTCGTTAACTTATATTTTCTGTAACAAAATGGATGTACCGAGTGTGTGCGTTGATGGCCCGGTTGTTTCGTTTTATTTGAGTTTGACAACGGTTGTTCGTGTTCATTCGCACCATCTCTGCGCATGCAATACTTAGCCTATCGCATTTCCGGCAACAAGGCCTAGGCCTAGAGAATAAGAGATCACGCCTTACCTCATAATCAAGACGACGTACCTAACATTTAGCCCACATTCATTTCAGTCTTGAAAAAAAATATACGGAAAATCCAGTGTTCGTCGATTTCACTGCCTTCGACGTACGAATCCTTTGTTAGGCCTAGACGATTGATCACCATGTGCAGAGACTGTACAGGGGAAGATAAACATGGATGAGCTTGCTGGCTGTGACCTTGACCTTTGCTTTGTGGCAGAGGGGGGGGGGGAATTAACGAAACGAAAATGAAATATTAGGACTAATATAAAATATCTTACAGAAATGTAGATGATAAATTGAACTAAAAAACATCAGAACGCTACACTCACACAAGCACATGAAGAAATGTAGATGATGTGGAACAAGTTTTCATCGCATGAACAATCAGTTTAAAACAGTAACAGATCAGTTACGAATTACGCAACTTCAATTATTAATTTTCTAAGAGTAAGAGGCTTAGACCTACAGGCAAAGACTGTAGGCCTACTACAGGTGTCCGTAGACCCCCCCCTTACCCCGGCTGGGGGGGGGGGGGGGGGGGGGGGGAGTGGGGGGGGCGGGAGTGGGGGGGGGGAGTGGGGGGGGGGGAGGGGGGGGGTTTGGTCACTATCTTTTTCTGAAAGCTTGGTCAATATGCTTTTCAATTTTACTTGTTTGCCGAAAATAAAAATAGGGCTCCACTATGTTACATGCGCATATATAAATATACATATAATTAAATTTTAAAGAAAGGGGTAGGGGTAATTTAATGCACAGAAATAATTTAAGTTACACAGTAAAATAAAAATTAATTCTGTTTTCAGATGCACAAGTGTCTACATAACAGTATTCTCTCTATACAGGCATGGGAATTGTCATGGGAATTCCCATGCCTGCTATAGTAATAAAAATCAGACGTGAGCCTTGAAGGCTTTGCCTCTTGTTGTGTTTTAATTCTGTTTGTCCTTGGACACAGTAGCTTTTCTCAGCTCCTTTCAGTTCATGCCTTTTGTTAACACTCGTCACCAGCATAAACCAATTTAAAGTGTTTTATCCATTAGGCTTACATTGTTTTATGGTGGTATACCACTTGTAAGGTCTTTTCCTATCCCTAACCACAGTCAATGATAAGAATATTTGCCTCTGTTAAAAGAAATAACTTGAAACAAATAGCTCTCTGTGGAAAACTGAAAGGAGCTAGAATGAGGGGAATTGATGTACTGTGTGGAATATCTCGTGGACCGCTGAACAGAATTGTTTCAAATTTTGTTGGGTGGTGTTGGCCTCTTAATGACCTAAAGACGAAAGGACCCAAGGTGGGAAAAGAGGTCGCGGATATGTCTGCTTGCATGGCGACACCCTTCCTTGTAATCATTCAATTTCAGTTTAATAATATGGTGATTTTGGGTAGTAAAGATGTAATTTAACACACACACATCCCGACCCTCAATTTATTGGTTCTTTCTTCTCTCAATCTTGCCTTTCTTACTGCAAATTGGGCACTGAAACCTCTATCGTTCTCTATTAGCTAACGTAAATTTTCATCCATTCACACAATAAAATAAAAAAATATATGCATTCGATAATAGTAGAACGCATGGGGAGGTTTATGGAACAGTGAATGTATAGGTACTTACTGTGACAAAGAGGTGTATTTGTCACGTGAGAGTGACGTAAGAGTAACGTCAAGAGCAGGAAAGTTCGATACTGGCTGTTCCATCTTTCGACTGGAAATGGTAAATAATTGCATTAAGTCTAATTATTAGTCGCAATGCTTATGGAGAAAACTTTAGTGTTAAAAAATGTTGCTAAAATACTGCTTAATTCATCGCCACTGTTGCCTCTTGGCACCACAATGATTTGACACCCATGTGACTAAAAGGTATCAAATGAGGGTCTGGTATCCAAGTGACCTTATGTTCTGTTATGTTATGAGGTAGGGATAGGCCCTATTTTATGCATGTCACAGAGGAATCCCCAAAATTGCAGACACAATCTTTTCTCTACCAGGGTAAGTTTAGTGGTAGTTTTTGGCTGAGGAATGGCTAGCGTTGAAAGGGTTAATATTCGCTAAGGAAGGCGAGACTGAAAAAAAAGCACACGAAAAGAACCGAGAAACGAAGGCGACGGAGGGCGGTAGGGTAAATCTACAGTATTGCCAAATTGTGTGCATAGAAAGCAAATCCCTCTGTCTGCCTGCATGATTGTGTCCAGGTGTACCTGAGCACCCGAAGCGGGGTGTGGATCCTGCACAGACTGGGTCCCCACGGAATTCCCTCAGACTTGCACAACAACCGACGGTCCACCCAACTTTTCCTCGACTTCTTGCCCGCCTCCCTGAGGGGCTGGATGCTGAGTCGCCAGCTGAACCGGCGTCTGGACCATGACCTGTACGGCCTGAGGTCAAGGCATGCCCCCTATGTCCAGCAGCCCACCATCAGCGATGACATGGGCAACCGCATCGCGTGTGGCAGTGTCAAGGTCAAGCCGGACGTCAAACGATTCACGGCCACTGGTGTGGAGTTTGCGGATGGCACGTTTGAAGACAACATTGACGTGGTGAGGGTTCCTAATTACGCTGTGCTTATTATTGTTTGATTGTTGGTTGGTTGGTTGGGTTGTTTGTTGTTTGTTGTGTGTGTGTTGTGTGTGTGTGTGTGTGTGTGTGTGTGTGTGTGTGTGTGTGTGTGTGTGTGTGTGTGTGTGATCGCTGCATTGTTGCAGGTTGGAGGTAGTTCAGATACGCGTGTTACGTGTTGTTTCAGTAATTACATTTCAAATAATTGAAAGCACAAAAATAATCAGTAAAAGAAACCCTTAATGTGAAGAAGATTTCTTGACACGCTGGTGTCGAACCGTCGTTGGTTTATTTATTACATTCTCTGCTTCAATATAATATGAACATTAATTATGTGTTACGTCAAAATGATCTCGAGATCGCGGCGATTTTTTGGGTCTGCTGCAAGGCGCAGTTTGATGCGCCGCTTGTGTGTGAGAGATTCGCGGCGCAGCAGGATTTTTGATGCCTAGCTGCGCGATTTTTTGTTGCTCGAGAATAGATGCGGCTCTAAATTTGATGCTCAAGATCGCAGAGATCGTGAAACTAGCCAATCACAACGGACGGAAGGACCATAACTCTGATTGAAGAAAAAAAAATGGCAGACTTGCTCGAACCAGAAATAAAGCGTCTGATCACTCTGTATGAGGAGCAGGAAAACCTTTATAACTTCAACCTGCCAGCGTACCATGACAGGGACAAAGCAAAGGAAAGCTGCCAGTACATCGCAGCAATGATGGGAAAGGGCTGGGACAGTAAGTGTGTGTGTGTGTGTGTTTTTGGTGTCTGCTACTGCCAGTGCTAGTGTCATGCTTGTCGAATGTAAATAGATCTAATTCGTTGAAATCATTCATTTCATTTGCAGATGCTAATAATTCTCTCGGATCAAATAACTCGCCAGCCGTTTGAAATACGTATTTTTTGCTTGTTATGAAACAGAAATAAGGATGATATTAATCCGAAACGTTTCCTTATACAGAAAAAAATCAATTCTTGTTCTCGTGTAGAAATCTAGGGGGCCTATTGTTTCTTGCCTTTATGATCGAATGATGTCACTGTCATGACGTCGTTGTCCCATTGCTCTTTTACGTCAATTAAAACGTAAAATTCATACTCTCCCATCTCATCGCCCAACCACCCATTCACTGATTTCACGCAAAGATTTTCTAAGCTCTTTGTTTTACGTAAGCGCCTGGGAAAAAGTAAAGTAATATCATACCTTGCGATAGAAAAGGCCGTGGTACAGGTACTCGGTACGGACTGCAATAATTTTTATCGGTACAGCACACACACACACACTCACGCGCGGTAAAAACAGACGTCAGTCTGTCTAAACGGAACCTCTGATCATAATACAGAATGGAGATCTTCAAAAACAGAATATGGCTGCATTTTTGGCAGGATACAAATGTAGGCCTAATATGCATAGGCCTAATATGTATATGCTAAACTCCGCCCATAGCCTTTTTGATTTAAAGTTATGTGCTTAGAAGACTGGGGGTGCTCACAGAAGTTGTAAACCTGTGTGTGGATGAGAAGAAGAGAAGAAATACTGAAAATTAAAGAGGATGAGGAATACAGTGTACTAATATGTTTGGATGTCCTTGTGTAAGCAGCACGCAAAAGACAAGTATGTAATGACATAGACATAAAATCATTAACAAATGTCAAATTAACTGTAACAGTCTAGATGCCATCTAAGATGGCATGCACACATTCAGACTGAAAAAGACACATTCATAGTTCCAAATGCCAAATCAGCAAGTATTGAATGTATTTATCCATCATTTAGTTTTCAAAATCAAGACCATCAAATCTTTGTCCTGTACACAAATTCCGCTTTACATTGCTATTGAACATCATTATATGAATGTATCATGGTGTATATAATTCATACACACACACACTTTCACACGCACCACATGTTTTTTAACTCACCAAAAATCAAAAATGCTATGAAATGAATACAAAAAAGTTACTGTATTGTCATACACTCACCTAACCATGTTCTAATAAATAATTTTCAAGCGAAATCATGTCCTTATCCCTCTCAAAAATGTTCTGTGATTTTAGATTACCAAAAAACTTGTGTCCAATCTGACAATGGTCTGTGATTGTTTTCTCAAATTTGTTTTCAGTGAAAGCAACAAAAGCCAAATTGAAGTGGCTGCGAAACGGCTACACCCGAAACGCTGGTGTAGTGAAGGCCAGCAAGAAGAGTGGGGCTTCACGAGATGATGTCTTTAAAGTCCGGTGGCGGTGGTTCGAAGATCTGGAATTTTTGAAGTCCTACTGCAAGTTGTCTACCAAAGGCATCTCCAACTTGGTAAGCTGAAGTATTGTTATACTACATTCATTTGGAAAGGCAAATTGAGGCCAAAAGATGACAAATTCTTAAAATGTACATTCTTATTAAAATAATTGTTGCTTAGAATGAAAACATTAATAAGGGTGTCGCTGAGTAAAAGATAAGTCAGGCATTTTGTTGTGCCTTGTCCACAATCAAGGTTAAGGTTGGCATGGTCACCATTTTTCTATGGGACCTTGCCATGACCATCAAAAACACCTCTAGACCAAATTTCAAATTGATTCTGCGACGATCGCAGAACCTTTTGCCAACAGTATACTGGGTAGACTATGAAAACAGACTGCAAATCCCCAAAGCAAAATAATGTCGGTTTTCTTCCAAATGACTGACAAGTAACAACCTGAGAATACTTGCTTAGAAATTATTTTATTAACCAACAAATGTGTTACTGAGAAAAACTTTCTTTCTGCTTGTTTTTCAGTAACTGCTTTGACTTCTTAGCTAAATGCGTCTGCTGAATGGTCACGAAATGATTGAAGTTTGTATAAATCGGTTGTTTTAAAGAAATTCATAATATTCAGCAAATTGATTATCACCCGCAGAGTTTACGGAGCGGAGTGATATTGTTTTTGTTGTGTAAGTGGCTGTCTATGTATGTATGTATGTATGTATGTGTGTTTTGTTAACAGCATATCACCATGAAAAAATAAAGATAGAAAGATGAAATTTGATGTGCATGAGACTATGTACTGTATATGTGCTTTTTGGGGTAAAAATCAAAGTCAAGGTCATGACCTTGATGTATGACCTTAAAAACAAAAAATCTATTTTTAGCCATATCTCAGGCACCAATCAACATAGGATGTTGAAACGTGGTATAAAGGTGGTTTGGTTTATGATCCTTTCAAATAATAACCAATCAATTAACCAATCAAGGTCAAGGTAACATTCGATAAATGTTCAATCTAGTTTATTCTTGTAAAATTTTGTTGCACAATAATGATTTTCTTATTCACTGCAATTATGATCAAAATCGATTCAAAAATGAAATGTCCATACATTTGAAATACAGTGGTACTGTTAACCGCCGTTTTCTCCAAATTCCGCCGTTTTGTCTATAGACCGCCGTTCAACCACTGGTCAACCACATCCAAAAAAAATTCATTTGAACTCCTAATACACTAATTTGCAGTCAAACAGTGAAAACAGGCCAAATTGACCACTGGTCAGTGACACTGACCACTGGTCAACCACATCAAAAATTGTTCATTTGAACTCCTAATACACTAATTTGCAGTCAAACAGTGAAAACAGGCCAAAGTGACCACTGGTCAGTGACACTGACCACTGGTCAACCACATAAAAAAATGTTCATTTGAACTCCTAATACACTAATATGCAGTCAAACAGTGAAAACAGGCCAAAGTGACCACTGGTCAGTAACACTGACCACTGGTCAACCACATCAAAAATTGTTCATTTGAACTCCTAATACACTAATTTGCAGTCAAACAGTGAAAATAGGCCAAAGTGACCACTGGTCAGTGACACTGACCACTGGTCAACCACATCAAAAATTGTTCATTTGAACTCCTAATACACTAATTTGCAGTCAAACAGTGAAAACAGGCCAAAGTGACCACTGGTCAGTAACACTGACCACTGGTCAACCACATCAACAATTGTTCATATGATCTCCTAATACAATAATTAGCATTCAAACGGTAAAATTAGGCCAAAGTGACCAGTGTCAGTGGTCAGCTTGTTATTCATTTTATTTAACAAAGATTTTTTTTAAAATGAGAACTTGTCAAGAATGAGTTTTTATAACTCCAACTTTCATTTGGACAAAACGGCTGTTCAAAATCTGGCGCCGTTTTGTCCAACCCGTCGTTTTGTCTATAGACAAAACGGCGGATTGTTGAACCGCCGTTTTGTCCAAATCATAATAGAAAATTTGGACAAATTGGCGGAATTTCAATAGACAAAACGGCGGTTAACAGTACCCCCCTTATAAGACTTTCAAAAATCACCAAAAATTATGTCTTATCAGACAGAGGTAGTATAAAGGGAGTAATTTTAATAGTTACAAAGACTAGCAATGTCTCGGGGAAGCAAGTCTGTTAAGGCAAAAGTCTTATAATGGGAAGTGTTATAAGGAGTGTACCACTGTACAAGAAAGGCGCACATCTCAATTTAACAGTTGAAATACTCACAAAAGTTAGATTTGACTTCCACTCAGTGACATACATGTCTGACTTGTTTTTTCTAACCACTTAGCTGCTTCCAAAGCTTCCTTTTTTATTTATTGCTGTGAGTCAAATATGACAAATACAGTATATACATAAAGTACATTTTGTGAAAAAAACACTATTTTCCTGTTATTCAACAATGTTCATTCCCTCAATTATGTAAAAACATGGAGTGAAATGTATAGAACTTTCAAAATCAATGGCTAATATTGTCTGCAATGCAGATTACTTCTTCTTGTACCATGGCTTAAATACCCCAGGAATCATCCAGCAGCCACAGCAAAACAGCACCAGCTGAGGATAAGAACATTACCTGATCGGACATATTTTATTCCAATTATATTAGCCTGCCACATGGGCATCACTCAGGCTTCGGGGATATGTCAGATTAATAATAAGGCAGACTTCAGATTGTCAAGGCTCATTGGATAAATAAATTAAATTCAAAATGAAAATATTGAAATTTCATAAATGAGTTGCCATACAGGTAACATTGATTATAGCACAAACATCCATTTAACAACAACATAATTCTAGAAGTTACACTAACATGTGAAATAAAAAACCAATTAAGAACATAAAGAACATTTTATCTAGTGGTATTACTTCAAACATATACAATGGCGCTCACATAAACATGCATGCACACACACACACACACACACACACACACACACACACACACCGCACAAACACCCCGCACACGCACACACACATACTACTACTACTTGCACACATGTTAAAGAATTGCACGTTATATCAAAGAGTAATACATTGCATGTATCAATCAAATTAAAACTAATTGTAGTGACACACATGTAAAAATAAATCGTGATCTTGTGGAAGGAAGACAATTTTGCACAACAATAACAGTTTCAAAGGATGATCAACAATCAAAACCCAATCTCGAAAAGTGGAGATTTTTATAATAGTCAATTAATCAATTAGTAAATCAATACTAATCTAAATCATGCAACTTTTTGAGGAAGGAGTAGGGCAACCAACCTTTTCATGCATGCATTATGAATGAATGCTTTAGTTCAATGTGCACACGTCTTGTGGTTGTCGCTCGGCTTAAACAAGCTAAACACTCCAGGAATCATTCCACAGATTATGGTACAAATGCACCAGCTGTGGATGAGAACATTATTAGTGGGTGTCCGTTGTCATCACCCCGCCACATAGGCAGCCACAATCCAGCTTCTTGTACCCTGGCTTAAAGACTCCAGGAATCATCCCAACATCAAAAGCACTTAATGTTATGGTACAAATGCACAGCTGTGGATCCATGAGAACATTAGTTTGTGACTGCTTTTTATGAAAAATGGAGATGCCGTACAAGTTAAATCGCAAGAAGAGGGGAGACAGGGACAAACAGATTGGAAGTGAGGTAATCGAATGTAGCATTCGAGCATCACCCGCGTCGCCCGGGTTACATCCCTTATCTCGCTTAACTACATGGCTTACCTACAGTCTTTACCTACCTTGCTGATTTTCAGGTTTCAAGGACATACGTCAAGGTCATGACCCTGACCCTGACCCCAAAAGGCACATCCCCAGTAGCTAGCCTACATGCCCACCAAGTTTCATCTTCCTATCTTTATTCCTTCATGGTGATTTGCTGTGGACATACACACACACATACATGTATACATACACCAACAGCCGGCCACTTACACAACAAAAACAATATCACCTTCGCTCCGTAACACTCTGCAGATGATGATGATAATAATATACATAGGAGAAAAAGAAGAGTGAGAGAAAAAAAGTGTTGTTCTCACCCGCGGGAGGTAAAAGCTGAATGTAAGCCACGTAGTTAAGCGAGGTAAGGGATGTAACCCAGGCGACGCGGGTGATGCTCGAATGCTACATTCGATTACCCCCTCTTCTAGTTATCACCCGCGGAGTTTTACGGAGCGAAGATGATATTGTTTTTGTTGTGTAAGTGGCTGTGTATGTATCTATGTATGAGTGTGTGT
This sequence comes from Phymorhynchus buccinoides, assembly GCA_017654935.2. Lineage (NCBI taxonomy): Eukaryota > Metazoa > Mollusca > Gastropoda > Neogastropoda > Raphitomidae > Phymorhynchus > Phymorhynchus buccinoides. Next base: position 39,677 of record JAGGCT020004139.1, read on the forward strand.
ATGTGTGTTTGTCCGGAGCAAATCACCATGAAGGAATAAAGATAAGAAGATGAAACTTGGTGGGCATGTAGGCCAGGTAATGGGGATGTGCCTTTTAGATCAAGGTCACGACCTTGACGTATGACCTTCAAATGACCATGAAAACTGAAATTCACGAGGGGAGGTAATTTGCCATGTAAGCGACGTCTTTAGGCGAGGTAAGGGATGTATATTGACGCAGGTGATGCTCGAATGCTACATTCGATTACCTCCTATCTAGTTTTATATTATTTTCAGAAGAAAAAAAACATGTGAAAAAGCACAACACCTCTTTCTTTCTGCATGTTTGTTCAAAATAGAATTATACTTCCTACAGAATTGTACAGACATTGCATTTCTCAAATCATCTCAACCGCAACTTGGTTATCACGACATTTCACGCAGTCAATGGATCATTTCCATCTCAGTTCACTGCAAGCTGCGACCAAACACAAGCATTTCTTGCCATGGAACCTGTCCTTCTGCATTGACGTATTCAGTTATTTCATTGCGCACCCAGCGAGCATCATAGCCGCTCCTGTTCCCAGCTTGCTGGTGAAGATTTTCAAAAATCCTCTGTTGGTTCTGTCGCCATTCCCCATCAATGTTTTCATGTGAGATGGGATGTTCTCTGTCAACAAACGATGGTGGAGCAAACTGGGCATCTCGTCTGGTCATCAGGAAATTGTGGAGGGCAAGACATGCCATGGTGAGAGTTGTGGCATGTTCTGGTGAAAGCCGTATGGCTCTCTGAAAAATGCCGAATCTTGCTGCCAGAATGCCAAAGACGTTTTCTGACAGTCGACGTGCTCTTGACACCCGGTAGTCATATAGTCTGTTCTTGCGCCGTTCAATTTCTGCTGGATCATCATTTTGCCCAGTGGACATGACAACAGTCCGAAATGGGTAGGGCTTCATCAGGTAGGACTTGAGTGGAAATGCGTCGTCACCAACAATGAAGTGCGGAACAGGATTCTGTCGTTCTGGCAGAGGTTTGGGGTCAGGGATTCCCAAAGTGTTCCCCTCCAGGCCTTCAGCCAGTGAGGAATCTCTGAAGACACCTGCATCGCCTGCTCTCCCATTGCAGCCTACACTAAACCATGTAATCCTGTAGGCTGCATCCACTAAGGCCAGAAGAATGATGCTGTGGTATCCATCATAGTTGAAGTACGCAGATCCTCTTCCCGGTGAAATGATCTGTATATGCTTCCCGTCAAGTGCGCCGATGCAGTTAGGAAGTTGCCATTTTCTTTCAAACTGGGTAGCAATTTCATTCCACTGAGCTGGGGTACTTGGGACCTGAAACACATCAGCAATACAAATTAATTTTTTTTTCAATTTCCATCAAATAATTATTAGTGTTGATGTTTGTGTGTTTCAGCCCCTCTCAGACACACAGCAAAGTCAGTTAAATGACAGTCAGCTGACAGACACCCAGTTGGATTGTGACGCTGAAGAAGAGGACCCACTGGAAGAAATGCTCCAAGAACCAAGAAGCCAGCACAGCACAGCCGACGCTGACATCCACGTCCTGGTTGAACGCAACAGGCAGGAACACTGTTCAACTGCAAGAGCTCTATTTGGGAATTCAGTGCAGCCCTCAACCCCATCCGGAAGCCAATATGGACAACCGCAGCCCTCCACCCCATCCACGAGCCGCATTGCACCTCCACCAGACTTTGCACGGCTTGATCGAAAGCGCAGGGCCCCAAGTGACTCCGGGCCTCTCTGCTCTGTCATGGCAGACATTGCTGGCTCCTTCAAGGAGAGAATGGAGCGAAGAAAAGAAAAGGGGAGCAGCAATGAAAATGCGAAATTCTGCTCGTATCTGGCTTCACAGCTGGACAAGATGACGCCTATTGCCCAGCTCAAAGTAAGAAAACAAATTCAAGACTTCGTGCATGATGCACTGTTGGAAGAGATTGAAAACAACAACAGCTACGACTAGACTAACCAACTTTACTCTTAGAGTGATTTGTGTGTGTGTGCCTGTTTCTGCCAAGAAGGTTATGTTTTTACCGGTGTCTTTCTAGTCATGTCACACATTTATGCAGGATTAAAGGTGTTTCAGTGAACATGCCGTTTTCTAGTCATGTCACATGTTTATGGCAGAATTAAATGTGTTCTTGTTTTGGTTCAGGCTGTTATTACAGATGGTGTTAACGTCTTGCTGTTTATTTGTCTTAAGTTTCAATAGCAAGGTTTAATGCTTTCAGTGCCAAGGGTATTTTATCTCTGACAGGGATACATTTTTAAAAAAATTCCAGTAGGATGCATTTTCATAAAACAATAATCAAAGTTGGCGTGGTAGTTTCCTATAGTGTATTTATCCATTTCTGAAGTAAGGACATTTTCAATGTAGTCTTTAACCCATTCAGTACCGAGGTCATTTTGATTATAAATAATTATAATTACCAAAAAATGCTAGTTTGGGGTATTTATATATGTAATATACAAGAAATTTGTGTAATGGTTTCTTATTGTGTATTTATCAGTTTCTTACATAGGCATATTTACAATTCAGCATTTAACCTCTTCAGTGCCAAGGACATTTTGATTACAAGCAATTATGTTGTTAAAAAAGTTATAGTGATGAAGCTTTTTATGTAACAAGGAAGAAATTTGACCAGAAAGTTTCTAGAGCTGTGTTTATCTAGTTCTGACATAGGGATATTTTCAAATCAATCGTTAACCCCTTCAGTGCCGAAGGCATTTTCATCATTGCATAACTTTTATTTCAACTCCAAATTCTAGCATTCGTGCATTTTCATACAACTAGTATGAAATTTGGAATAAGAGTATTTTACGGTGTGTGTGTATACTTCTGACACATGGTCATTTCTAATCAACTTTTAACCCTGTCAGTGTCAACGTTAGTTTATTAAAGACAATAAGAACTCATTAAAAATTATTGTGGTTTGCTTTTTATGAAACGAGCATAAAATTTCTCTTATAATGTGTTTAATCAACTTTTGATAAAGAAGCATTTTCAGTTCAGCATTTAACCCTTTCAGTGTCAAAGGTATTTTGATATATTGTAGCTATAGTTAAAAAAAAAAAAGTATTGTGTATTTTCATGTACTAAGCTACACACTTAGCATTATAATTTCTTATGGTGTGTTTGTCCATTTATGAGGAAGGGACAATTGCAGTCCAGCTGTTAACCCATTCTGTTCCAAGAGCATTGCGATTTTGAACAATAGTTAAAAAAATTCACAATAGTCACACACACACAAACACATGTGCACGCATGTACACACAAACACACACACATAGCACACGCACATACACACACACACACATAGCACACACACACACACACACACACACACACACACACACACACACACACACACACACACACACACACACACACATTACACACACATACACACACACACACACACACACACACACACACACACACACACACACACACACACACACACACACAATGATTTGCATTTCAAATAATTCACTGCCAGCTCTTTATGCACTGACTTTCTAGTTCTTTACATGTTGGGTTCAGTTAGTGGCTACACTACAAGGTTTACATTTCAAATGTGACCCAGCACCATGAAAAGGACATTAAGTGTCAAAATGACCATTCTGAGAAAATGGCACAGTTGAAAACGTCAGGCAATTCTCTTTCTCATGATATAAAACCATTCTTGTATCCTTTTTTGTTGCAAATTTATGAGCATCTAAATTTGGTAAGGTGATTGTGGGCCATTTTGATAAATCAGTCTAAAGTCTAGCCTATGCATCAATCTACTAACATTAAAGCACTTTTTGGAATATTTAGAGACCATATTAAAGATGATCCTTTAGTGATCTGAAAGATAAAATGTTCGAGAGCACGAAAATACCCATAACTCAAAATTGATGAAAATGACATTTTTTGACTTTGCAAGCCCCTTGTGAGAAACTAGCCCAGCGACTTAATGTCCCTTTTGTGGTGTTGGGTCACAAATATTATGTTATATTTGCAAAAGTAATGCTTGCTTTCATTTTGTTTTTCTTCAGTATGTGATATACAATTATTTCATGGTTGAACAATTTAACCAGCCTGATCTTTTTGAAAATTGGTTCGGATAGATCTGTTTGTCTTAGTATTTGTTTCTCTGTCTGTACATCTTTCTCTTATTTTGTATTTACTTGGGAGACAGACAGAGAGAGAGAGACACACAGAGAGAAAGAGAGAGAGAGAGAGAGAGAGGGGGTGACAAAGACAGACAGACAGACAAATACAGACAGAGAGACAGGCAAACAGACATAAAAACAGAAACGGGGAGACATAAATTGACCATGAGAGAGAGGAACGGTTAAAGGGTACAGGCTATTACATTTTGCTATTAAGCAAGGTATATCTAATCTAAATCAAGATAAGGGATTAGGTACACAATATTCAGAAGCGCCATAAGCCAAACCACATTCATACCCAGTTTCAACATCCTATGTCAATCGGTGCCCGAGATATGGCAAAAACTAGATTTTCGGTTTTCAAGGTCATACACCAAGGTCATGACCTTGACCTAAAAAAATTATAATCAGAGTTGTAGATATTCAGGTGGCACACCAGCACACAAAGTTTGATGCGATTCCGCCAACCTGTTCGGAAGTTATCGTCTGGACAGACAGAAAGAAGAAAACAAAAAAGAAGAAAAAAAATACATACTGCGACGAAAACATACTCCTTTGCCAGTTTTGAAACTGGGGAAAGGACAACAAACAAACAAACAAAATACCGCAACAAAAACATACTCCTTTGCAAGTTTTGAAACTGGGCAAAGGACCAAAAAAAATGGCAACAATTTGTGGTTCTTTTGCCAGTACTCAACTATACTGGGAAAAAGTGGCAAAAAAATAAGGGCATTTTTTTCCCAATTACAATGATACTTTACCTTGAGAAAGTCATCCTTCAAGGCAGAGTAGATTGCAGCACAAGTCTCCAGAACAATGCCGTGGATAGTGTTGTCTGCAACCCGGAACTGGTATGACAGGCTGACAAAGGAATCGCCTGCAAATTTACAACATGAAGCGTGTTACAAGAAAATGTTAGGAAAATGGCAAGAATAGTCTCTTCTAGGATCATGGTCTTCTGACACCCCATCGACATGAAAACAATCATCAAACACCATGAATCATGGGGTTTCCTAGCAAAATATATAGACTAAAATCTGGAACCCTCTTGATCATCACTCTGAGACATTAAGATTTTTAAAATAATAACTTTTATGTAATGAGTCAAAACCACCTAGTGTTGAACAGTTGTGTGAGTTATGTGCTTGATCAGGCACTGTCATGTGGAGAGAGTTTAATTAATTGAGATGAGATAACAGAAGAACAGAATATAATCATGTGCAAGAGCAAGTTGTAGGCCATGTTGTGCCGGTGGAATGGATGACACAAACTCACATAGCATGCATCCTGTGCACCATTTGCAGTCTAAACGAAGACTTTGGGCGTGGGGCAGGATATAAATCCCCAATAGGAAGAAGATGATTCATGTATAAAAGAGGGGTGGAGGTATGAAGGGTGTGTGTGTAGGTGCTAAGTTGAGGGTTGCAAGTGTTAGTTCCACTTAGGAGGGGGAGAGCCACCCGCTTCCCTGCACCTAGTTGTTCCTACGCCACTGACAAAGGGAAAAAAAGACAAAGATCCATGCAGCACTGTAAAAAGCGCTCCTCCCCAACCCAAAGTTGAATATGTAGTACAACATTACAACAGGTACACATATAGAAAAAACATACAGCAAAGGTCAAGATGTGCCACCCCCCCCCCCCCCCTACATTTCTTGGTTAATTGTATTTTTCCGTTATTGCCTTTCTTAACATACATAAAGCTGTATTTTCGTAACATTTTTAGCTAATAACCTTTTTGGAATATTAACCCTATCACTAACCCTAGCCCTAAGCCTAACCCTACCCCCCACCCTATGAGACGGAAAAACGCAACGAACCACAACTGTTACAAAACGCGGTGTACTGCAGTACACATAGTGGGGGGTAGGGTTAGGTTTAGGTTTAGGGCTAGGGTTAGGGTTAGTATTCCAAAAAGGTAATTATCTGAAAATGTTCCTAAAATACAGCTTTATGTATGGTAAGAAAGGCAAAAACGGAAAAATAGAATTAACTGAGAAATGCAGGGGGGTGGCACATCTTGACCTTTACTCATGTACATTCACGAACATACATGTATACATACTCTCTCTCTCTCTCTCTCTCTCTCTCTCTCTCTGCTTTTAAATCCTGTAAACCAAAGTTTATCAATTTTTAATCCTTTCATTTTAAATTTTTAGTAAAGCTACTACACTCTAAGTTAGTATGAACAACCGGCAATTTAGCCTGCAGACTGTGTGTGTGTGTATGTGTATATGTTTACATCATGTATACATGATTTGATATGTATCTGCTCATAAATAACAAGAATGCAATCTTGTTATTTTACTCTGTGAAAACCATACTCTGTGTGTGTGTGTGTGTGTGTGTGTGTGTGTGTGTGTGTGTGTGTGTGTGTGTGTGTGTGTGTGTGTGTGTGTGTGTGTGTGAGTGTGTGTGACTGTATTTTTGCTCTGAGACTTGTTGTGTGGTGTGTGTGACTGTATTTTGTTTTCACAAGAAACTGACAAGAGAATCAAAATCACACACACACACACACACACACACACACACACACACACACACGTCTTTTAGACCCCATGTTCTAACACTCATACATACATACATACATACATACATACACAGCCACTTACACAACATAGCCTATTCGTTTAAAAAAAATGTAGTAACCCTTCGTTTTTACATTTTTTTAAAAATTAGTCAGAATAACTTACCAGAGCCAAGGAAACGCAGGGTTATTGCTAGACGTTCGCCTGGTGAAATGGCCCTCCGCATGCGGGTATCTTTCTTCGCGATCATAGGCGTCACTTTGTCGAGAAGAAACTGGAAATTTTCGTGGCTCATTCGGAGAAAACGCCTCGTCTCTCTTGGGTCTTCTCGAATGAGTTCCGCCAAGAGTTGATGATACCCTCCAAACTCATGCCTTTTCTGGAGCCAGCGACGTGCCCAGATGGAACGCTTGGGACGTCTTTCTTCTTGTGCCACAGCAGCAGCAGCAGCAGCAGCACAAACAATGATACACATGTCATCTTCTGACGAAGACGAATCATCTTCTGAATCGTAGTCAGCCATACTTGACAACTGTTGTTTCTAGGAGGAGGTTTGACGCTAGAGTAATCTTTCCTTGCTTTCCAAATAAGGAAGTTCGAGCGACAAGAGGCGAAGCGACAAGAGTCGTGTGTGAGAACACCACTGCCTCGCTACAATGTGTGCTGTGATGCAGGCGTCAACGCGTCAAGGCGTTGCTCTGAGAAACAATTGACGCCTGACGCTAGTGTGCGACGCCCTTAACGCTTGGCCTTTGTTGTTAAGCGCCAAGCAGAACAACACTGCGATCAGTGTCGATATTATATTTGATTTTATAGGTGGGTAAATTACCAACATTTTATTGCACGTCGGCACTTTTACCCACCTATAAATTGGTTAATGCACCAATTATGAGACCATTACTGCAAAGATTTAAAACAAATAAAAACAAAAAGTTAAAATATTCAATGCAAATTCAAGGTCAAGCATT
>JAGGCT020004139.1:47832-65332 GCA_017654935.2 Phymorhynchus buccinoides
GAAAACAAAACAACGCGCGGAGAAGAATTAAATTGTGTTTGTGGCGCCTGTGGAGAAAAGTAGTTTAGATTATTTAAACGTGCACAGTAGTTTTGCTTTGGTATGATTTGTGGCCAACGCGGGAAAAGTATTGTAGTTGGAACTTAAGTTTAGATTCATCTAAGTATTTGTCTTGTGTTTCTCATTCTGTGTTGAGTAAAAACTGTTGTGTGACCTGGAAGTTGGTTTGACATAAATGTGTTGTACGGATGTATGTGTGTAACAAACAAAGGGAGAATGAACATGCATGTGTGAGTCAGATACCCCAAACCCTCTTCCTGACAACCCTACAAAACAGCAGTAACCTCACCTAGTATCTGAAGCAGTATTATCCAGACCTGACTGACTGGTACACACACACATTCCCACAAATTGTGGGCTGTACCAGCAGTCGTTTTCTTACAACAGAGATTAGGCTTGCAAAGGTACATGCACTTTCGCTAAGAAACCGACAGACCGCAACTCCTGCAGGACTAGGATTCACACAGACGATACTAACCTTGAAAACCCTGGTAGCCAGTCTAGACTGTAATTCGCTGATGGGCATGACGGATCCACAAGGCTGCAGGATCCACAAGGCTGCACGCACCCGATGATGGCCAGGGTGGGGTGGGGGAGGTCAGGGTGGAACATGTATTTGTAGAAGGGCAGTTTGTTCTCCTTCACCTCCAACACTGACTGGTCCAGGAAGGGGAAGCCGAAAATGAAGCCTGTGGCCAGGACAACCTGCAGGGGAAAAGACGAACTTTGGACTTAAAACCACAGTTATACTGATGATGGTGTTGGAAATAATGGCCCAACACGAGAGGAAGAAACACCCAGAGGTGCTAATAGGACCCAGAGAAGCGCTGACACCACCTGTCCTACTAACACGAGAGCAGCAATTCACTAACCCTGGAAGTCCTGTGGTGTGTTACAAAGGCGTAGGCACAGACATTCCATTAAGGATGCTTGGAAGCGACCGGTTCGGTGACTATCAGAAATGATACAGAGGAGTCCTTGTGAAAATGCCCCCATGGATGTACCAGCCCGTTGTTCATGACTGCAGAGCCCATCGACAAAATACACCACCCTTCCGAAACCCAGCACGCATCCAACACCCCCACTTCAATTCGAATTGCTAAATCATAATCATAAACTGATAAAGGGCGTCGCACACTAGCGTCAGGCGTCAATTGTTTCTCAGAGCAACGCCTTGACGCGTTGACGCCTGCATCACAGCACACATTGTAGCGAGGCAGCGGTGTTCTCACACACGACTCTTGTCGCTTCGCCTCTTGTCGCTCGAACTTCCTTATTTGGAAAGCAAGGAAAGATTACTCTAGCGTCAAACCTCCTCCTAGAAACAACAGTTGTCAAGTATGGCTGACTACGATTCAGAAGATGATTCGTCTTCGTCAGAAGATGACATGTGTATCATTGTTTGTGCTGCTGCTGCTGCTGCTGCTGTGGCACAAGAAGAAAGACGTCCCAAGCGTTCCATCTGGGCACGTCGCTGGCTCCAGAAAAGGCATGAGTTTGGAGGGTATCATCAACTCTTGGCGGAACTCATTCGAGAAGACCCAAGAGAGACGAGGCGTTTTCTCCGAATGAGCCACGAAAATTTCCAGTTTCTTCTCGACAAAGTGACGCCTATGATCACGAAGAAAGATACCCGCATGCGGAGGGCCATTTCACCAGGTGAACGTCTAGCAATAACCCTGCGTTTCCTTGGCTCTGGTAAGTTATTCTGACTTTTTTTTAAAATGTAAAAACGAAGGGTTACTACATTTTTTTTAAACGAATAGGCTATGTTGTGTAAGTGGCTGTGTATGTATGTATGTATGTATGTATGAGTGTTAGAACATGGGGTCTGAAAGACGTGTGTGTGTGTGATTTTGATTCTCTTGTCAGTTTCTTGTGAAAACAAAATACAGTCACACACACCACACAACAAGTCTCAGAGCAAAAATACAGTCACACACACTCACACACACACACACACACACACACACACACACAGAGTATGGTTTTCACAGAGTAAAATAACAAGATTGCATTCTTGTTATTTATGAGCAGATACATATCAAATCATGTATACATGATGTAAACATATACACATACACACACACACACAGTCTGCAGGCTAAATTGCCGGTTGTTCATACTAACTTAGAGTGTAGTAGCTTTACTAAAAATTTAAAATGAAAGGATTAAAAATTGATAAACTTTGGTTTACAGGATTTAAAACTAAAAGCAGAGAGAGAGAGAGAGAGAGAGAGAGAGAGAGAGTATGTATACATGTATGTTCGTGAATGTACATGAGTTAATTCTATTTTTCCGTTTTTGCCTTTCTTACCATACATAAAGCTGTATTTTAGGAACATTTTCAGATAATTACCTTTTTGGAATAACTAACCCTAACCCTAGCCCTAAACCTAACCCTACCCCCCACTATGTGTACTGCAGTACACCGCGTTTTGTAACAGTTGTGGTTCGTTGCGTTTTTCCGTCTCATAGGGTGGGGGGTAGGGTTAGGCTTAGGGCTAGGGTTAGTGATAGGGTTAATATTCCAAAAAGGTTATTGGCTAAAAATGTTACGAAAATACAGCTTTATGTATGTTAAGAAAGGCAATAACGGAAAAAGACAATTAACCAAGAAATGTAGGGGGGGGGGGGGGGGGGGGGGGGGGGCACATCTTGACCTTTGCTGTATGTTTTTTCTATATGTGTACCTGTAGTAATGTTGTACTACATATTCAACTTTGGGTTGGGGAGGAGCGCTTTTTACAGTGCTGCAGAGATCTTTGTCTTTTTTTCCCTTTGTCAGTGGCGTAGGAACAACTAGGTGCAGGGAAGCGGGTGGCTCTCCCCCTCCTAAGTGGAACTAACACTTGCAACCCTCAACTTAGCACCTACACACACACCCTTCATACCTCCACCCCTCTTTTATACATGAATCATCTTCTTCCTATTGGGGATTTATATCCTGCCCCACGCCCAAAGTCTTCGTTTAGACTGCAAATGGTGCACAGGATGCATGCTATGTGAGTTTGTGTCATCCATTCCACCGGCACAACATGGCCTACAACTTGCTCTTGCACATGATTATATTCTGTTCTTCTGTTATCTCATCTCAATTAATTAAACTCTCTCCACATGACAGTGCCCGATCAAGCACATAACACACAACTGTTCAACACTAGGTGGTTTTGACTCATTACATAAAAGTTATTATTTTTAAAATCTTAACGTCTCAGAGTGATGATCAAGAGGGTTCCAGATTTTAGTCTATATATTTTGCTAGGAAACCCCATGATTTGTGGTGTTTGATGATTGTTTTCATGTCGATGGGGTGTCAGAAGACCAGGATCCTAGAAGAGACTATTCTTGCCATTTTCCTAACATTTTCTTGTAACACGCTTCATGTTGTAAATTTGCAGGCGATTCCTTTGTCAGCCTGTCATACCAGTTCCGGGTTGCAGACAACACTATCCACGGCATTGTTCTGGAGACTTGTGCTGCAATCTACTCTGCCTTGAAGGATGACTTTCTCAAGATAAAGTATCATTGTAATTGGGAAAAAAATGCCCTTATTTTTTTGCCACTTTTTCCCAGTATAGTTGAGTACTGGCAAAAGAACCACAAATTGTTGCATTTTTTTTTGTCCTTTGCCCAGTTTCAAAACTTGCAAAGGAGTATGTTTTTGTTGCGGTATTTTGTTTGTTTGTTTGTTGTCCTTTCCCCAGTTTCAAAACTGGCAAAGGAGTATGTTTTCGTCGCAGTATGTATTTTTTTTCTTCTTTTTTGTTTTCTTCTTTCTGTCTGTCCAGACGATAACTTCCGAACAGGTTGGCGGAATCGCATCAAACTTTGTGTGCTGGTGTGCCACCTGAATATCTACAACTCTGATTATAATTTTTTTAGGTCAAGGTCATGACCTTGGTGTATGACCTTGAAAACCGAAAATCTAGTTTTTGCCATATCTCGGGCACCGGTTGACATAGGATGTTGAAACTGGGTATGAATGTGGTTTGGCTTATGGCGCTTCTGAATATTGTGTACCTAATCCCTTATCTTGATTTAGATTAGATATACCTTGCTTAATAGCAAAATGTAATAGCCTGTACCCTTTAACCGTTCCTCTCTCTCATGGTCAATTTATGTCTCCCCGTTTCTGTTTTTATGTCTGTTTGCCTGTCTCTCTGTCTGTATTTGTCTGTCTGTCTGTCTTTGTCACCCCCTCTCTCTCTCTCTCTCTCTCTTTCTCTCTGTGTGTGTCTCTCTCTCTCTCTGTCTGTCTCCCAAGTAAATACAAAATAAGAGAAAGATGTACAGACAGAGAAACAAATACTAAGACAAACAGATCTATCCGAACCAATTTTCAAAAAGATCAGGCTGGTTAAATTGTTCAACCATGAAATAATTGTATATCACATACTGAAGAAAAACAAAATGAAAGCAAGCATTACTTTTGCAAATATAACAATATTTGTGACCCAACACCACAAAAGGGACATTAAGTCGCTGGGCTAGTTTCTCACAACAGGGGCTTGCAAAGTCAAAAAATGTCATTTTCATCAATTTTGAGTTATGGGTATTTTCGTGCTCTCTAACATTTTATCTTTCATATCACTAAAGGATCATCTTTAATATGGTCTCTAAATATTCCAAAAAGTGCTTTAATGTTAGTAGATTGATGCATAGGCTAGACTTTAGACTGATTTATCAAAATGGCCCACAATCACCTTACCAAATTTAGATGCTCATAAATTTGCAACAAAAAAGGATACAAGAATGGTTTTATATCATGAGAAAGAGAATTGCCTGACGTTTTCAACTGTGCCATTTTCTCAGAATGGTCATTTTGACACTTAATGTCCTTTTCATGGTGCTGGGTCACATTTGAAATGTAAACCTTGTAGTGTAGCCACTAACTGAACCCAACATGTAAAGAACTAGAAAGTCAGTGCATAAAGAGCTGGCAGTGAATTATTTGAAATGCAAATCATTGTGTGTGTGTGTGTGTGTGTGTGTGTGTGTGTGTGTGTGTGTGTGTGTGTGTGTGATGTGTGCTGTGTGTATGTGCGTGTGCTATGTGTGTGTGTTTGTGTGTGTGTACAGCTCTGATACTGGTACAAATAGTGTGACATTAAGACTGAAATTTAAAAATCAAAACACATGGTTAAATTTATGTTGGTTTGAAGACTGGCTTCTCTTCTGTTGTTTTCAGTGATTTTAGGAGCAAGAACATTTGTGGTTTTAATTTTATGACGAATTGAAATTCAGATGTCACAAAACTTCTGCTCATAACTTGGTGTCCTAATGATGCATAATATGGCCAAGTTTTGAAGTGCACAGATCAAAATGAATGTTTTGCATGTTAAGGATATGAAAAACATCCCAAATTGACAAACATTATTATGAAGAATTTGTTAACTTAAATATCTGAACATATGAAAATTGGGACACTGTTATGAGCAGAAGATTCAAGTAACTACTTTTCATTTCATGCATGTGAAATGACTGTAGTCCAAAAACTGACTTTGCAGACTAAAATTTACTAAAATATAAAGAAATTTGTGTGTTGGTTTTGTTTTTTAGTGCTAGCTACTTTACAGGATAATGAGTTTCAATGATTTATCTTCCACTCATAACTGGGACGCCACATACAAACAAACACCAAATTGGTATCAGATTGCTTTTATTCAGTATCTGAGTTATCATTGTTCAAATTTATATTTGAAATGCATGTGTTGGCTTAGCTTCCAACTTATAGCTGATTTACGGGACAATGTGTTTCAATGATTTATCTTCTGCTCATAACACCACTGGGACACCAGATTCGAACAAACACACTGTGAAGACAGATTGGTGTCATATTGCTTTTATTCAGTGTCATTATTGAAATTTATATTTGAAATGCACATGTTGGCTTAACTTCCAACTAATATCTGATTTACAGGACAATGTGTTTCAATGATTTAATTGATTTATCTTCTGCTCATAACTGGGACACCACATTGCTTATAGCTGGGACACCAGATTCAAGCAAACACATATTGAAGACAGAGATTGGTATCATATTGCTTCTCTTCAGTATCATTATTGAAATTCATGTTTGAAGTGCATGTGTTGGCTTTAGGTTCCAAATATTACAGGATAATGTGTTTCAATGATTTATCTTCCGCTCATAACTGGGACACCACATTGCTCATAACTGGGACACCATGCTTGAACAATACATTGAAGACAGAGATTTATTTCATATTGCTTTTTTTCATATCATTATTGAAATTTATATTTGAAATGCATGTGTTGGCTTAGCTTCCAACTAATAGTTGATTTACAGGACATGTTTCAATGATTTATCTTCTGCTCATAACTGGGACACCACGTTGCTCATAACTGGGACACCACATTTGAGCAATGCATTTAAGAGAGAGATTGTTATCATATTGCTTTTATTCATTATCATTATTGAAATTTATATTTGAAATGCATGTGTTGGCTTAGCTTCCAACAAATACTGATATACAGGACAATATGTTTGAATGATTTATCTTCCACTCATAACTGGGACACCACATACACGCACAGTGAAGACAGAGATTTGTATCAGATTGTTTGAGTGTTTCAAGGTTGTTGTATCAAGTTTTATGTTAGGTAACAGGCTGTTGATGGCTCTGAGCAAAATATTCAAAACTTGGTATAAACAATTTTATTCTGCTGCTGAGGATTGATAAGATTTCTGCGAAAAATTTGATAGTCTTGCGCTCATAACCAAGCATGAAAGTGTGTGACACCACAATTCAAAACGGTTCCCTGTTTCCGTTGACTTAGTCAACATGGCAAAAAGTAGTGACGTTACATATTTGTGTACCCAAATTCACGATGTTAGCAAAAAATCGGCCACAAGTTGATTTAGCTTTCAGCAAAACTTGAGTCTTGCGCTCATAACGACCGGGACACAAGACTTGACTGATTAAAAATTGGTCATACAAGTTTGTCTGCGCTCATTTTTGAAGTGATTTCACTGTTCCGTTTTGCTCTCTATAGGCGGCTAGATCATTGGAATGTTGGATTGACGTATTGTGTTGTGCTGGCTTGAAAGAAGCATCGTCTGCTTTGAAAGCTAGGCCGTGACGCGACGTGTTATGAGCGCAAGACAAACTTTGTCACCACAAATCTTCTTTATCGATCGTTCTTGATCATACACAGTAACATGGGGTAGTTTTTTTGTCGTGATTCTTTTAATCTACCCATTGATTATTTTTCCAAAGGCAATCCAAAAACGTGTATTATGCTCCAAAAGTGGGCTAGTCAGAGATGCGACAAAATGGACATCATTTTTTGCCTGTTTTTGGCGAGTTTTTTTAAACTAAAAGTCAAGTGAAAAGGTTTAAAGCCTGTGGCTTGATCTTGCTAGATTCTTAAATATTTCATCCACAGAATGATCAAACTGAAATATTTTTCAACATTAAGTACTGCCAGAAATAAAACAATTTATTAACCCACTGTCAGTTGTACCCAGTACCGGAGCTGTACACGTGTACATGCGTGCACATGTGTTTGTGTGTGTGTGACTATTGTGAATTTTTTAAACTATTGTTCAAAATCGCAATGCTCTTGGAACAGAATGGGTTAACAGCTGGACTGCAATTGTCCCTTCCTCATAAATGGACAAACACACCATAAGAAATTATAATGCTAAGTGTGTAGCTTAGTACATGAAAATACACAATACTTTTTTTTTTTTAACTATAGCTACAATATATCAAAATACCTTTGACACTGAAAGGGTTAAATGCTGAACTGAAAATGCTTCTTTATCAAAAGTTGATTAAACACATTATAAGAGAAATTTTATGCTCGTTTCATAAAAAGCAAACCACAATAATTTTTAATGAGTTCTTATTGTCTTTAATAAACTAACGTTGACACTGACAGGGTTAAAAGTTGATTAGAAATGACCATGTGTCAGAAGTATACACACACACCGTAAAATACTCTTATTCCAAATTTCATACTAGTTGTATGAAAATGCACGAATGCTAGAATTTGGAGTTGAAATAAAAGTTATGCAATGATGAAAATGCCTTCGGCACTGAAGGGGTTAACGATTGATTTGAAAATATCCCTATGTCAGAACTAGATAAACACAGCTCTAGAAACTTTCTGGTCAAATTTCTTCCTTGTTACATAAAAAGCTTCATCACTATAACTTTTTTAACAACATAATTGCTTGTAATCAAAATGTCCTTGGCACTGAAGAGGTTAAATGCTGAATTGTAAATATGCCTATGTAAGAAACTGATAAATACACAATAAGAAACCATTACACAAATTTCTTGTATATTACAAGAAATATTCTTGTACATATATAAATACCCCAAACTAGCATTTTTTGGTAATTATAATTATTTATAATCAAAATGACCTCGGTACTGAATGGGTTAAAGACTACATTGAAAATGTCCTTACTTCAGAAATGGATAAATACACTATAGGAAACTACCACGCCAACTTTGATTATTGTTTTATGAAAATGCATCCTACTGGAATTTTTTTAAAATGTATCCCTGTCAGAGATAAAATACCCTTGGCACTGAAAGCATTAAACCTTGCTATTGAAACTTAAGACAAATAAACAGCAAGACGTTAACACCATCTGTAATAACAGCCTGAACCAAAACAACACCACATTTAATTCTGCCATAAACATGTGACATGACTAGAAAACGGCATGTTCACTGAAACACCTTTAATCCTGCATAAATGTGTGACATGACTAGAAAGACACCGGTAAAAACATAACCTTCTTGGCAGAAACAGGCACACACACACAAATCACTCTAAGAGTAAAGTTGGTTAGTCTAGTCGTAGCTGTTGTTGTTTTCAATCTCTTCCAACAGTGCATCATGCACGAAGTCTTGAATTTGTTTTCTTACTTTGAGCTGGGCAATAGGCGTCATCTTGTCCAGCTGTGAAGCCAGATACGAGCAGAATTTCGCATTTTTATTGCTGCTCCCCGTGCCGTGCCGTGCAAAGTCTGGTGGAGGTGCAATGCGGCTCGTGGATGGGGTGGAGGGCTGCGGTTGTCCATATTGGCTTCCGGATGGGGTTGAGGGCTGCACTGAATTCCCAAATAGAGCTCTTGCAGTTGAACAGTGTTCCTGCCTGTTGCGTTCAACCAGGACGTGGATGTCAGCGTCGGCTGTGCTGTGCTGGCTTCTTGGTTCTTGGAGCATTTCTTCCAGTGGGTCCTCTTCTTCAGCGTCACAATCCAACTGGGTGTCTGTCAGCTGACTGTCATTTAACTGACTTTGCTGTGTGTCTGAGAGGGGCTGAAACACACAAACATCAACACTAATAATTATTTGATGGAAATTAAAAAAAAAATTAATTTGTATTGCTGATGTGTTTCAGGTCCCAAGTACCCCAGCTCAGTGGAATGAAATTGCTACCCAGTTTGAAAGAAAATGGCAACTTCCTAACTGCATCGGCGCACTTGACGGGAAGCATATACAGATCATTTCACCGGGAAGAGGATCTGCGTACTTCAACTATGATGGATACCACAGCATCATTCTTCTGGCCTTAGTGGATGCAGCCTACAGGATTACATGGTTTAGTGTAGGCTGCAATGGGAGAGCAGGCGATGCAGGTGTCTTCAGAGATTCTTCACTGGCTGAAGGCCTGGAGGGGAACACTTTGGGAATCCCTGACCCCAAACCTCTGCCAGAACGACAGAATCCTGTTCCGCACTTCATTGTTGGTGACGACGCATTTCCACTCAAGTCCTACCTGATGAAGCCCTACCCATTTCGGACTGTTGTCATGTCCACTGGGCAAAATGATGATCCAGCAGAAATTGAACGGCGCAAGAACAGACTATATGACTACCGGGTGTCAAGAGCACGTCGACTGTCAGAAAACGTCTTTGGCATTCTGGCAGCAAGATTCGGCATTTTTCAGAGAGCCATACGGCTTTCACCAGAACATGCCACAACTCTCACCATGGCATGTCTTGCCCTCCACAATTTCCTGATGACCAGACGAGATGCCCAGTTTGCTCCACCATCGTTTGTTGACAGAGAACATCCCATCTCACATGAAAACATTGATGGGGAATGGCGACAGAACCAACAGAGGATTTTTGAAAATCTTCACCAGCAAGCTGGGAACAGGAGCGGCTATGATGCTTGCTGGGTGCGCAATGAAATAACTGAATACGTCAATGCAGAAGGACAGGTTCCATGGCAAGAAATGCTTGTGTTTGGTCGCAGCTTGCAGTGAACTGAGATGGAAATGATCCATTGACTGCGTGAAATGTCGTGATAACCAAGTTGCGGTTGAGATGATTTGAGAAATGCAATGTCTGTACAATTCTGTAGGAAGTATAATTCTATTTTGAACAAACATGCAGAAAGAAAGAGGTGTTGTGCTTTTTCACATGTTTTTTTTCTTCTGAAAATAATATAAAACTAGATAGGAGGTAATCGAATGTAGCATTCGAGCATCACCTGCGTCAATATACATCCCTTACCTCGCCTAAAGACGTCGCTTACATGGCAAATTACCTCCCCTCGTGAATTTCAGTTTTCATGGTCATTTGAAGGTCATACGTCAAGGTCGTGACCTTGATCTAAAAGGCACATCCCCATTACCTGGCCTACATGCCCACCAAGTTTCATCTTCTTATCTTTATTCCTTCATGGTGATTTGCTCCGGACAAACACACATACACACACTCATACATAGATACATACACAGCCACTTACACAACAAAAACAATATCATCTTCGCTCCGTAAAACTCCGCGGGTGATAACTAGAAGAGGGGGTAATCGATTGTAGCATTCGAGCATCACCCGCGTCGCCTGGGTTACATCCCTTACCTCGCTTAACTACGTGGCTTACATTCAGCTTTTACCTCCTGCGGGTGAGAACAACATTTTTTTTCTCTCACTCTTCTTTTTCTCCTATGTATATTATTATCATCATCATCTGCAGAGTGTTACGGAGCGAAGGTGATATTGTTTTTGTTGTGTAAGTGGCCGGCTGTTGGTGTATGTATACATGTATGTGTGTGTGTATGTCCACAGCAAATCACCATGAAGGAATAAAGATAGGAAGATGAAACTTGGTGGGCATGTAGGCTAGCTACTGGGGATGTGCCTTTTGGGGTCAGGGTCAGGGTCATGACCTTGACGTATGTCCTTGAAACCTGAAAATCAGCAAGGTAGGTAAAGACTGTAGGTAAGCCATGTAGTTAAGCGAGATAAGGGATGTAACCCGGGCGACGCGGGTGATGCTCGAATGCTACATTCGATTACCTCACTTCCAATCTGTTTGTCCCTGTCTCCCCTCTTCTTGCGATTTAACTTGTACGGCATCTCCATTTTTCATAAAAAGCAGTCACAAACTAATGTTCTCATGGATCCACAGCTGTGCATTTGTACCATAACATTAAGTGCTTTTGATGTTGGGATGATTCCTGGAGTCTTTAAGCCAGGGTACAAGAAGCTGGATTGTGGCTGCCTATGTGGCGGGGTGATGACAACGGACACCCACTAATAATGTTCTCATCCACAGCTGGTGCATTTGTACCATAATCTGTGGAATGATTCCTGGAGTGTTTAGCTTGTTTAAGCCGAGCGACAACCACAAGACGTGTGCACATTGAACTAAAGCATTCATTCATAATGCATGCATGAAAAGGTTGGTTGCCCTACTCCTTCCTCAAAAAGTTGCATGATTTAGATTAGTATTGATTTACTAATTGATTAATTGACTATTATAAAAATCTCCACTTTTCGAGATTGGGTTTTGATTGTTGATCATCCTTTGAAACTGTTATTGTTGTGCAAAATTGTCTTCCTTCCACAAGATCACGATTTATTTTTACATGTGTGTCACTACAATTAGTTTTAATTTGATTGATACATGCAATGTATTACTCTTTGATATAACGTGCAATTCTTTAACATGTGTGCAAGTAGTAGTAGTATGTGTGTGTGCGTGTGCAGGGTGTTTGTGCGGTGTGTATGTGTGTGTGTGTGTGTGTGTGTGTGTGTGTGCATGCATGTTTATGTGAGCGCCATTGTATATGTTTGAAGTAATACCACTAGATAAAATGTTCTTTATGTTCTTAATTGGTTTTTTATTTCACATGTTAGTGTAACTTCTAGAATTATGTTGTTGTTAAATGGATGTTTGTGCTATAATCAATGTTACCTGTATGGCAACTCATTTATGAAATTTCAATATTTTCATTTTGAATTTAATTTATTTATCCAATGAGCCTTGACAATCTGAAGTCTGCCTTATTATTAATCTGACATATCCCCGAAGCCTGAGTGATGCCCATGTGGCAGGCTAATATAATTAGAATAAAATATGTCCGATCAGGTAATGTTCTTATCCTCAGCTGGTGCTGTTTTGCTGTGGCTGCTGGATGATTCCTGGGGTATTTAAGCCATGGTACAAGAAGAAGTAATCTGCATTGCAGACAATATTAGCCATTGATTTTGAAAGTTCTATACATTTCACTCCATGTTTTTACATAATTGAGGGAATGAACATTGTTGAATAACAGGAAAATAGTGTGTTTTTCACAAAATGTACTTTATGCATATACTGTATTTGTCATATTTGACTCACAGCAATAAATAAAAAAGGAAGCTTTGGAAGCAGCTAAGTGGTTAGAAAAAACAAGTCAGACATGTATGTCACTGAGTGGAAGTCAAATCTAACTTTTGTGAGTATTTCAACTGTTAAATTGAGATGTGCGCCTTTCTTGTACAGTGGTACACTCCTTATAAGACTTCCCATTATAAGACTTTTGCCTTAACAGACTTGCTTCCCCGAGACATTGCTAGTCTTTGTAACTATTAAAATTACTCCCTTTATACTACCTCTGTCTGATAAGACATAATTTTTGGTGATTTTTGAAAGTCTTATAAGGGGGGTACTGTTAACCGCCGTTTTGTCTATTGAAATTCCGCCAATTTGTCCAAATTTTCTATTATGATTTGGACAAAACGGCGGTTCAACAATCCGCCGTTTTGTCTATAGACAAAACGGCGGTTTGGACAAAACGGCGCCAGATTTTGAACAGCCGTTTTGTCCAAATGAAAGTTGGAGTTATAAAAACTCATTCTTGACAAGTTCTCATTATTAAAAAAAATCTTTGTTAAATAAAATGAATAACAAGCTGACCACTGACACTGGTCACTTTGGCCTAATTTTACTGTTTGAATGCTAATTATTGTATTAGGAGATCATATGAACAATTAGGATTCAAACAATTGTTGATGTGGTTGACCAGTGGTCAGTGTTACTGACCAGTGGTCACTTTGGCCTGTTTTCACTGTTTGACTGCAAATTAGTGTATTAGGAGTTCAAATGAACAATTTTTGATGTGGTTGACCAGTGGTCAGTGTCACTGACCAGAGGTCACTTTGGCCTATTTTCACTGTTTGACTGCAAATTAGTGTATTAGGATTTTCAAATGAACAATTTTTGATGTGGTTGACCAGTGGTCAGTGTCACTGACCAGTGGTCACTTTGGCCTGTTTTCACTGTTTGACTGCAAATTAGTGTATTAGGAGTTCAAATGAACAAATTTTGATGTGGTTGACCAGTGGTTGAACGGCGGTTCTATAGACAAAACGGCGGAATTTGGAGAAAACGGCGGTTAACAGTACCACTGTATTTCAAATGTATGGACATTTCATTTTTGAATCGATTTTGATCATAATTGCAGTGAATAAGAAAATCATTATTGTGCAACAAAATTTTACAAGAATAAACTAGATTGAACATTTATCGAATGTTACCTTGACCTTGATTGGTTAATTGATTGGTTATTATTTGAAAGGATCATAAACCAAACCACCTTTATACCACGTTTCAACATCCTATGTTGATTGGTGCCTGAGATATGGCTAAAAATAGATTTTTTGTTTTTAAGGTCAGACATCAAGGTCATGACCTTGACTTTGATTTTTACCCCAAAAAGCACATATACAGTACATAGTCTCATGCACATCAAATTTCATCTTTCTATCTTTATTTTTTCATGGTGATATGCTGTTAACAAGCACACATACATACATACATACATAGACAGCCACTTACACAACA
Organism: Phymorhynchus buccinoides; assembly: GCA_017654935.2. Taxonomy (NCBI): domain Eukaryota; kingdom Metazoa; phylum Mollusca; class Gastropoda; order Neogastropoda; family Raphitomidae; genus Phymorhynchus; species Phymorhynchus buccinoides. Next base: position 62,001 of record JAGGCT020004139.1, read on the forward strand.
AAAACAATATCACTCCGCTCCGTAAACTCTGCGGGTGATAATCAATTTGCTGAATATTATGAATTTCTTTAAAACAACCGATTTATACAAACTTCAATCATTTCGTGACCATTCAGCAGACGCATTTAGCTAAGAAGTCAAAGCAGTTACTGAAAAACAAGCAGAAAGAAAGTTTTTCTCAGCAACACATTTGTTGGTTAATAAAATAATTTCTAAGCAAGTATTCTCAGGTTGTTACTTGTCAGTCATTTGGAAGAAAACCGACATTATTTTGCTTTGGGGATTTGCAGTCTGTTTTCATAGTCTACCCAGTATACTGTTGGCAAAAGGTTCTGCGATCGTCGCAGAATCAATTTGAAATTTGGTCTAGAGGTGTTTTTGATGGTCATGGCAAGGTCCCATAGAAAAATGGTGACCCTGCCAACCTTAACCTTGATTGTGGACAAGGCACAACAAAATGCCTGACTTATCTTTTACTCAGCGACACCCTTATTAATGTTTTCATTCTAAGCAACAATTATTTTAATAAGAATGTACATTTTAAGAATTTGTCATCTTTTGGCCTCAATTTGCCTTTCCAAATGAATGTAGTATAACAATACTTCAGCTTACCAAGTTGGAGATGCCTTTGATAGACAACTTGCAGTAGGACTTCAAAAATTCCAGATCTTCGAACCACCGCCACCGGACTTTAAAGACATCATCTCGTGAAGCCCCACTCTTCTTGCTGGCCTTCACTACACCAGCGTTTCGGGTGTAGCCGTTTCGCAGCCACTTCAATTTGGCTTTTGTTGCTTTCACTGAAAACAAATTTGAGAAAACAATCACAGACCATTGTCAGATTGGACACAAGTTTTTTGGTAATCTAAAATCACAGAACATTTTTGAGAGGGATAAGGACATGATTTCGCTTGAAAATTATTTATTAGAACATGGTTAGGTGAGTGTATGACAATACAGCAACTTTTTTGTATTCATTTCATAGCATTTTTGATTTTTGGTGAGTTAAAAAACATGATGTGCGTGTGAAAGTGTGTGTGTGTATGAATTATATACACCATGATACATTCATATAATGATGTTCAATAGCAATGTAAAGCGGAATTTGTGTACAGGACAAAGATTTGATGGTCTTGATTTTGAAAACTAAATGATGGATAAATACATTCAATACTTGCTGATTTGGCATTTGGAACTATGAATGTGTCTTTTTCAGTCTGAATGTGTGCATGCCATCTTAGATGGCATCTAGACTGTTACAGTTAATTTGACATTTGTTAATGATTTTATGTCTATGTCATTACATACTTGTCTTTTGCGTGCTGCTTACACAAGGACATCCAAACATATTAGTACACTGTATTCCTCATCCTCTTTAATTTTCAGTATTTCTTCTCTTCTTCTCATCCACACACAGGTTTACAACTTCTGTGAGCACCCCCAGTCTTCTAAGCACATAACTTTAAATCAAAAAGGCTATGGGCGGAGTTTAGCATATACATATTAGGCCTATGCATATTAGGCCTACATTTGTATCCTGCCAAAAATGCAGCCATATTCTGTTTTTGAAGATCTCCATTCTGTATTATGATCGGAGGTTCCGTTTAGACAGACTGACGTCTGTTTTTACCGCGCGTGAGTGTGTGTGTGTGTGCTGTACCGATACAAATTATTGCAGTCCGTACCGAGTACCTGTACCACGGCCTTTTCTATCGCAAGGTATGATATTACTTTACTTTTTCCCAGGCGCTTACGTAAAACAAAGAGCTTAGAAAATCTTTGCGTGAAATCAGTGAATGGGTGGTTGGGCGATGAGATGGGAGAGTATGAATTTTACGTTTTAATTGACGTAAAAGAGCAATGGGACAACGACGTCATGACAGTGACATCATTCGATCATAAAGGCAAGAAACAATAGGCCCCCTAGATTTCTACACGAGAACAAGAATTGATTTTTTCTGTATAAGGAAACGTTTCGGATTAATATCATCCTTATTTCTGTTTCATAACAAGCAAAAAATACATATTTCAAACGGCTGGCGAGTTATTTGATCCGAGAGAATTATTAGCATCTGCAAATGAAATGAATGATTTCAACGAATTAGATCTATTTACATTCGACAAGCATGACACTAGCACTAGCATAACTTTCAATCTTCTCCAGGAGCTTTGTGTGGGGAACAGTGTTGAAGGCCTTTGAAAAATCCCAAATGGCTACATCTGTCTGTACATTCTTCTCAAAGCTCTGGCAGAGGTCATGAAGAGTGGTGACCAGCTGTGTCTTGCAAGAGAAGCCCCGACGAAAACCATGGTTCAGGTTGGTGAGAATTTTGTTTTTCTCATCAGGTGCATCAGGTGACTGCAGATGATGTGCTCCAGGAGCTTGCTGGTCACTGACGTTAGAGAGACAGGACGGTAATTTTATGCCATGTGTCTGTCCCCCTTCTTGAAGATTGGCGCGATGTTGGCTGTGTGCGAGTCATCCAGCAGCGTTCCAGTGTTGACTGATTTCTGGAAAATAATTGTCAGTCCTTCTGCCAGCTGGGATGCGCACTCCTTAAGGACTCTATTGGGGATGTTGTCCGGGGCTGCAGCTTTGAATGGGTTGATGTTCTTTAATAGTTTTTCCACCCCTTCTCTTCCTATATGGAGACCCTTGAGGGAAGGAAACTGTGGGAGGAAGGGACTCGGAGGCGGAGATGTTGTTAAGACAGACTTGAACTGGTTGATGAGGACATTTGTTCCCGTTGGCTTTCAGACGCAGACTTGAACTGGTTCTTGATGAGGACATTTGGAGTCATTTTCCTGTGCTGTCGCTGTTTAATCAACTTCCCGTTGGCTTTCAGAGGCGGCAACTCCTTTTTCCTGTCCGGCGTAGCTTCTTGGCCTTGACGGAGAACAGATGTACTTCCAAAAAGGTTTGGAGTCATTTTCATCGTCCTTTGTTGATGACACTGTTTAGAAAGTCAGCCTCTGCTCGCCTGATGGATCGCTTGCACTCTTTCTGGACATGTTTGAACTGACCCTTGTATTCCCAGTTTCCTCTCTCACTTCAATCCCCCCCCCCCCCCCCCCCCCCCCCTTGTCCGGCGGGCCTGGTTGTAGAGTCTTCTCTTTTTCCTGATCAAGCGGCGTAGCTTTCCACTTAGCCAGGGCAACCTGGGTCTTCCTGAGCGGAGAACAGATGGTTGATATTCTTCTCCGTAGCCTCTGATAGTTCATCCCGGAACAAAATTCCCAAAGGGTGTTGACGTCCGCTCCTTGTTCACTGATGTGAGGCGACTTTCTTTGAGATGTCATCACTGCTCTCCTCATTTCGTCCCAGTCTGCCC
>JAGGCT020004139.1:70332-74660 GCA_017654935.2 Phymorhynchus buccinoides
AACATTGCACTGGCAAGGATTAAACTAGTGTAAATATAGCTTTGGTTTAAGAAATTTATTTCTTGGCAACTAATCACTTTGTTAGTTTTGATAACCTTGACAACGAAATAAAAAGTGTTTTCGTGTTCTTTAGCAGATTTACATAATGGACACGTTAACGCCTCTCCATCAACAATTCCACATGGAAGATCGTGACATAATTTAGAGAATGGAGTAGAAACTGAAAGAAAACAATATTAGAAGAGAAAGAGGTACTGACCACATATCCGTAGGTTATCACAAAAGGTGTCAGTTGGGCACAACTGCGGATGATTTGAGCAGGGTCACACACACACACACACACTACAGACATCACACACACACACACACACACACACACACCACACACACACACACACACACACACACATTGCTTGTATGTCTTATTGATATCGGTTTCTTTCCCTAATAATGTTTCATATCGACATCCATTGATACTGTAGTCTACGTGTTTGTTATATCATAACGTATTTTCGATACGATCTGTTTCCAGTGGGCCTTTCCAATTTGTGACGGTCATGGTTGAGCAAAGCAGTTTTTGTGTGTTTGTTTTTGTATTCCAAGAAGTGAGGTACTAGATTACTAATAACGTGTTCTGACAATAGGCCTATTTTGGTTATGTTTCTGGTGCGTACGTGCAAGCTTGCGCACGCGCGTCAGTGTGTGTGTGTGTGTGTGTGTGTGTGTGTGTGTGTGTGTGTGTGTGTGTGTGTGTGTGTGTGTGTGCGTGTGTGTGTGCGTGCGTGTGTGCGTGCGCGTGCGTGCGCGCGCGTGCGCGTGATGCGTGTGTGTGTGTGTGTGTGTGTGTGTACGTGTGCGTGCGTGCGTATGTGTAAGTGCATGCGCGAAAGAGTAATTAAGTAAACATTTTAAAATATGAAAATGACTGAAAAATCCAGGATACAGAATTCTTCCAAAGCTGTATTCTTTATGTTTCCTGTAGTAGTTTGGAATTATGTTAGTAATGAGTGTGTGTTTGTGCGTGCGCGTACCTGCGTGCGTGCGCGCGCGCGTGTGTGTGTGTGTGTGAATGTGTGTGTGCGTGTGCGCGCGCGCGTGTGTGTGTAGGTTTGTTGACATGATATATATATGTGCATAAGCATGCTTGCCCCAATGCCCAGTACATTGTACTGGTTGTGTGTTGCACGTGGATTACTTGCAGCCCTGGGTTTTTTTTAGTGAGCATTTGATTTTGGTATTGCATTTTTTGGGACATTTCATCAACGTTTCGTTCTGTGGGATACTGGATGAAGTGTTGATTTGATTTTGCGCTTGTTGTGCCATTGGTTTCTTGTTTTTGTTTTTCAATCAGTTAGGGTTAGTTTGCTATATTGTAACGTGTTTCTCTCTGGTTTGTATGAGGTATTATTGTGAGTTGTATATATAATAATCTTTACAGTGTGCTTGCGACTATCCCTTATTCCCTAACAGAATGACCACCCTTTGTGTGTTTGGACAGTACGCATTGTTAGTCAGTTTGTAAGTCTGCAAGTTGCCTACTAAAAAAAAAAAGTTAACGTAGTTTGCTATGTTTAAATGTGTTTAAGTATTATTATGGGCCAACAGTGTGTTCAATATTTCTAACAGAATGACTACTACGGTAGACTCATGGCCCTCTAGTAACGGACTCAGAGTATTCTAAAAAAATATTAATAGTGCACGGAATAAGCTTGATAACATCGCAACAATTTTACACAATAATGGAAACAATTTTCACATATTTTGCATAGCCGAATCCAGACTAATAAACATCATTCCAGATAGTGATATGGCAATGCCTAACTATGACATAACTCAGCTCGAACCTATTTTACCTAAATCAACAGGCTTACTTTAATACTGTGCTAAATCAGTGAATTATAAAAGGCTAACAAAATTATAAAATTTTAACGTAGAATCTGTTTGGATATAAATTAATCTTAAACACTGTAAACCCGTCATTGTTGGTTTTCTATATAGAAATCCAGCCGAGACCGTTGACTGGTTTGATCGATATAATTTAATGATGGATGCAGCTAACTTCGATTCCAAAGAAATTATTCTTCTAGGCGACTTTAACATAGATCTGATAGTCCCTAATATTAAATGGCCTCATATTTATTTTTATGCACTCATGTGGGTTATAAGAGTATAGCACAGAAGGAGGATCGCCTATCCGTCGCGCACAGAACACACATACAAAAACCAACAACTCACTGCCACTCCTAATAGATCACGTATAACGTAATACTAATTACTAAGTCAATCTTAAGTTGAAACTTGGTTGTGTTTCACACAAAAACAACCGTTTGTAATTGGACCATAGTCTTCTGTCTGTAATTCCCTGGTTTAAAAAAGGTGTTAAAATTCCTAAACCTGGACATAAAGAAATCTATTATAGATGTTTTACCCATTTTGACGAAAATGCCTTCATAAATGATTTGCTTAACTCAGCATTAGATTACGTCTACCAAATTAGGAATGTCGATGATGCTATTGATTTTTGGATAGATACCTTCGTTTCAGTATATAACAGACACGCTCCTTTTGTAAAGAAAAGGGTTAAACATTCAATCAAACCACCCTGGATCAATAAGGAGATTGATGATGCCAGATACAAGCGAGATAATTTCGATAAAACCAATGAAAAAGAAATTAGAGAATTAAGAAACAAAGTAAACTCAATGAAACGGAAAGCAGAGAGGAAATATTATCAGAATTCAATATGTAGCTCACGAAACTCTAAATCAATATGGAATGCCATTAACAAACTTACGAATAGAAATTATAAAAAGCAACATCCAATAACAGATATTTCAGCAGATGATCTAAACATACACTTTGCAAACGTGGCTAATGATATTATAGTGAATGATAAAACGGATGAAAACGATTTACAAAAGCTTCAAGAATTCTGTCAGTCAAAACACATCCAGTCGTCTTTCACAATACCATTCATTTCAATTAACGATGTATTGAAATTATTATTACATTCTAAACCATCTGGAACCCGTGATTTGGATGGAATTGATGGTAAGATATTAAAAATTGCTGCCATCGCTATTGCGGACTCGCTCACCTATATCTATAACTTATGCATAGAAAAACAACATTTCCCTCAAAGATTTAAGCTAGCTAAAGTAATTCCATTATACAAGAGTGGTGATCGTGCCATTCCATCTAACTACAGACCCATTTCAATCCTAAGTATTATATCGAAACCTTTAGAAAAGCATGTACAATCTCATTTGTACTCTCATCTGACTCAGTATGATTTATTACACGAAAATCAATCTGGTTTTAGGGTAAATCACTCCTGCCACACATCTTTAATACAGCTTATTGATAAATGTCTTTCTAACATAAATAATAACGAATTCACGGGCGTACTATTCATAGATTTCGCCAAAGCTTTTGATGTCATCAACCACTCACATCTTCTTAAAAAGTTCACTCATTACAACCTATCTGATGGATCTTTAAATTTTATTTCATCGTTTCTAACCAATCGTAAACAACTTGTTGAAAACAATTCCAAAAGATCAAACTTAACCCTGTTGAAGCATGGAGTTCCTCAAGGGTCAGTTTTAGGACCCCTCTTTTTCTCTATCTATATTAATGATTTACCTTTATATCTTCAGTGTTGTAGCGAGATGTTCGCCGACGACACTTCTTTACAATCAAATAGTGGTAACCCTAACGAATTAGTTGTTGACCTGCAAAGCAATATTGACAGGCTGGTAAATTGGACAGAAATAAACCACATGGCTCTAAATGCAAAGAAAACTAAATGTATGTATATAGCCACCCGTCAGAAAAGGCAGAAGATGAATTCCATGTTTCCTCCATTGTATGTCAAGGACCAGACAATAGAAGAAGTTTCATCACACAAGGTTCTAGGAGTTATTATTGACAACGATATATCATGGCATAATCACCTAAATGAACTCGGAAAACGTATCTCTAGTAGAATCTACCAGTTAGCAAAAATATAGCATTTTTTGGATCTTCACTCAAGAAAGCTATTTTTCCATGCTCATATTTTATCACTTATCAATTATGCTTCCACTTTATGGGATAATGCTAGTGAATCTAATTTAAAGCAAATAAATCGTTTGCACAAGAGAGCTGTAAAACTAATACTTTTAAAATCAAATAGCCTAACTGGAAATGATTATAAACGTTTGAACATTCTTCCATTCAAAGACAGACTTTTTTTTCAAATAAATAAATGTCTATGCATGTACAACGTTGTAAATGGGCTGGCTCCTAAAAAAATCACGCGGAATTTTACAAACAATGACAATAGA
>JAGGCT020004139.1:75160-94520 GCA_017654935.2 Phymorhynchus buccinoides
AAAATCAAATCAACACTTCTCGTATCCCACAGAACGTAACGATGAAATGCCAAAAATGCAATACAAAAATCAAATGCTCACTAAGAAAAAACAGGGCTGTCCAAGTATCCCCGTGCAACACACAACAATACAATGTACTGGGCATTGGGCAAGCTGCTTATTCACCATATATATATCATGTCAACAAACCTACACACACCGCGCTACGCACACGCGCACACACACAGCACACACACACGCGCGCGCAGCGGCGCGCGCGAGCAGTACGGCACCGCACGCACAAACACACACTCATTTTTTTCAAAAAACTCAACATAATTCGCAAACGACGACGCGGGAAACATAAGAATACAGCTTTTGGAAGATAATTCTGTATCTGTTACTTTCAGTCCTTTTCATATTTTAAAAATGTTTTACTTAATTACTCTATCGCGCATGCACTTACTACACAGTACGCCTGAATGACACGCACACAACGTTGGGGTACACACTACACTAGAACAGCACACACACACTACACACGCCGTCGCGCGCTGCGCGCGCGCCACGCTCACGCGCACACGCGCACACGGCGCACGCTACGCGCACAACGCACATGCACGCACACACACACACACACACACACATCACACACACACACACACACACCCACACCACGCACAACACCACACTGACGCGCGTGCGCATAGCTTAGCACGTACGCACAGAAGACACTAACTGCAATAGGCTTATCTGTAGAACCGGTTATTAGATAAACTTCTAAAAACATACTCACTTCTGGAAATACAAAAACAACCACAAAAACTGCTTTGCTCACTATACCGTCACAAATTGGAAGGCCCACTGGAAACAGATATTATCGAAAATACGTTATGATATAACAAACAGTGCGTTTAGACTTGACAGAGCAATGGATGTCGATATGAAACATTATTAGGGGAAAGAAGACACGGCAATTCTCAAATAAGCTACAGACTCACCAATGTCCTAGTGTGTGTGTCGTTCATCAGGAATTGATTATGGTAAACCCTGCTCAAATCATCCGCAGTTGTGCCCAACTGACACCTTTTGTGATAACCTACGGATATGTGGTCAGTACCTCTTTCTCTTCTAATATTGTTTTCTTTCAGTTTCTACTCCATTCTCTAAATTATGTCACGATCTTCCATGTGGAATTGTTGATGGAGAGGCGTTAACGTGTCCATTATGTAAATCTGCTAAAGAACACGAAAACACTTTTTATTTCGTTGTCAAGGTTATCAAAACTAACAAAGTGATTAGTTGCCAAGAAATAAATTTCTTAAACCAAAGCTATATTTACACTAGTTTAATCCTTGCCAGTGCAATGTTATGTAATGTGCTACCTATGTATCCGTTGTGGGTTTTTTGTTATGTGTATCCATGCTGTTATTGTATCCCAATCAGAAAGGGCCTGGCCTATCTGATTAAACTTCCGCTTCCATCGTCCTCTTCTCCTTCTTGTTGGGGCCCACGATCTTTCAGTTAATAATTCTGGCACCGCTTGGGAGGAACAGACTGAAAAAGAGGAGGTTCCTCCCATTTGACTAAGGATTTGGAGCTACTGCATGAAACATAGTGGTACATACGTTTGAGTGACCCAGCCAGCTCGCTCCCGTTCAGCGGGTTTGAGCATAATGCTGAGTTATTACTGGTAACAGGATGTGGGGGTAGGGGGAGGAGGGATGGGGGGAGGGGGGATAGTGGCGATTTACTGTTAATCATCCTGCACCACTGAAGCGCTGGAGGCGACAAAAGTGAGCCAATGTAGAGAACAAAAGTGACAAAAGTGAGGGAGCAGAGGGAGTCTTGTGGCAAGTCCCTCCAATCCCTGATGGTCCTTGGGAGGAATGAATTTGACCGGTGCGTACTTGGTGCGGTACTGTATTCCTTTAAACTGGAGGACACGACCACGTCCCTGCCGAGGAGGGAGTGACTCCAGATCGGCGCGCGCGCGCACACACACGGATGCTCACGCACACACCTATGAAATGCGAACACTTGGAGTCCGCACAGGCAAGAACATGCATGAAAAAACAAGCACACGAATACATAAAATGCGCAAACACACACGCAGACCACACACACACACACACACACACACACACACACACACACACACACACACACACACGCACACGCACACGCACACGCACACGCACACACACACATACACATACACATATACACACTCGCGCGTACGTGTGCACCAATGTATCTATCGATTTCAATGATGATGTTCATTGCCGCTCCCCTAGGCACGATCATATCACTCCGGTTCTTCGTTCCCTACATTGGCTAACAGTTCAATCACGTATTGACTACAAAATTATCATCCTTGTCTTCAAGTCACTGAATGATCAGGCTCCCTTATATCTCTTTGATCTTCTTGATCTCTATGTCCCAGCTCGCCAACTACGTTCGTCTTCTGATTCTCGTCTCCTTTCCCTTCCCTCCATCCGTCTCAAGTCTGCTGGCCAATGTTCTTTTTCCTGTCAAGCACCATCTTTTTGGAATTCTCTGCCTTCTCCTCTCCGACACTCCAACTCAGTCTCCTCATTCAAAAGCTCTCTTAAAACCCATCTGTTTCCTGCTGCACCCTAAATATTTGATCGGTTGTCTATCATTGTGTGCACGTGAGAGAAGATTGAATAAGAAGTTTTTGCAGTTTTGTGGTGTGTGTGTGTGTGTGTGTGTGTGTGTGTGTGTGTGTGTGTGTGTGTGTGTGTGTGTGTGCGTGTGCGCGCGTGTGTGTGTGTGTGTGTGTGTGTGTGTGTGTGTGTGTGTGTGTGTGTGTGTGTGTGTTGTGTCTCTGTGTGTGCATACATGTGTGCGTGCATGCTTGTGTGTGCATTTGTTTTGTGTGCGTGGTGTGTTTGTGTGTGTTTTGTGTGTGTGTTTCTGTGTGTGTGTGTTGTGTGCATCCATGTGTATGTGTGTGTCTTTTATGCATGTTTTTGTGGTTGTGTGTGTGTGTGTGTGTGTGTGTGTGTGTGTGTGTGTGTGTGTGTGTGTGTGTGTGTGTGTGTGTGTGTGTGTGTGTGTTTGCGTGAGTACGTTGTGTGTGAGTGTATTTGTACGTGCATCCTCTAACGTTTGTGTACGTTTGTGTGTGTGTGCTGTGTATGTGGTCAGTCCGTGCAACTCAGTTGCTATGGCTTACTGAATGAAAGATGAATAATGAGTCGGTGTCGATAAATGTGTGTGTGTGTGTGTGTGTGTGTGTGTGTGTGTGTGTGTGTGTGTGTGTGTGCGTGTGTGCGTGGTGCGTGTGTGTGCGTGTGCGTGTGTGTGCGTGCGTGCGTGTGCGTGCGTGCGTGCGCGCGTGCGTGCGCGCAGCTGTTGCTTTGTATATGCGTTGTGTGCTGTGTGTGTGTCATGTGTGTGTGTGTGTGTGCTGTGTATTTGTTGTGTTTGTGTGTGTGTACTAGCGCTGTGGGTTCATTTGTATAAAGCGTTGTAAATGGTTTATGTATTCTTATTATTAATTATTATTATTATTATTTTATTTATTATTATTGTTTTTGTAAATTTGTTGAAGGGCTCAAACTCGACTCGGGCTGTAACAAAAGATCCGTGTGTCTTTCCGGAGCGTCTTGCCAAAACGGGAAATGCAAATGCGAAAAGTTCTCTAATCGCACCGCTGCTGGTCTATGTGGTAAATCAATCTCTCTCTCTCTCTCTTCTCTATTCTTTCTCTATCTATTCTCTCTCTCTCTCTCTCAATCTCTTCTCTCTCTCTCTCTCTCGACTCTGTGGCTGTAACAAACGATCCGTTATTCTTTCCGTTACATTCGCAAAATAGACATAAAACACGAACAGACTGAAGCAACAACAAGCTGAAGCTTATAGCGTGCTAAATCTCTCTCTCTCTCTCTCTCTCTCTCTCTCTCTCTCGTCTCTCTCTCTCTCTCTCTCTCTCTCTCTCTCTCTCTCTCTCTCTCTCTCTCTCTCTCTCTCATTTTCTATTGAAACGTCCATTTGTTTGCACTCAAGCGATTCATGGGAGTTAACCCCAAATCGCCCAAACACTTGATATATGGTGAAACGGGTAGGTATCCTTTGCATGTTGCAACACGTTTGAGATGCATAACATTTTGGTTACGTCTTATACAGATGGATGGTAGTAGATACCCAAATAAAGCCTATATTATGCTGTTAAACCTTCAGAAACAAAATTATGATACATGGGCTTGTAAAGTTAGAAATATGTTGTACCGTTTTGGCTTTGGGGAGGTTTGGGAAGCACAAGGAGTTGGTAGTAGAAAAGCATTCTTGGCAGTATTAAAACAAAGATTTATAGATTGTTTTCAACAAGATTGGCATGCAAGCTTAGAGTCGCACACTTTTTATTATGTATATGCATCCTTTAAGCAAACCTTTACTTTAAGTACCCATTTGTGTGAAATTGTGAATATCAAAGCACGAAACACTTTGTCCAGGTTTAGAATTGGCATGTCCCCTTTGAATTGTCACTTTTTGCAGTTTAAAATTGACCCAAATAGAAATGTATATTGTCCTTTTTGTAATCATATTCCCGAGTCAGAAATCCACTTTTTGTTTGTTTGTCCCATGTATGACACCCTTCGAAGAGAAGTATTCCAAAAAGATCCTTCTATGTTTAAATTTGTGTTATTATTTTCTTGTACAAACATAAATATTGTAAAAAAGTGTATCTATAAACAATCCAAGATTTTCTAATGTTTTTAAATTTGTGTTCAATTGTTGTTTCTTGTACAAACAATAAAAATATTGTAAGAAAAGTGGCTGTTTTTATCTTTAAAGCTTTGAAAGTTCGGCAAGATTTATGTAATGTTTTGTAATGTCAAGTTAATAATGTAATGTCAATACATTGTTGTTGTTGTCACACTCACTCCATTGTAAATGCATGGCCTAACAATTAAAAATGTCCTGACTCCTGACTCCTGAAATCTCTCAGTTATCTCTCTCTCTCTCTCTCTCTCTCTCTCTCTGATCTCTAAAATCTCTACAGTGTTCTGTTATCTCTCTCACCCCTCTCTCTCTCTAATCTCTCTCTCTCTCTCTCTCTCTCTCCTCTCTCTCTCTCTCTCTCTCTCCTCTCTCTCTCTCTCTCTCTCTTTCTCTCTCTCTCTCTCAATCCCTCTCTCTCTCTCTCTATCTCTCCTCTCTTCTCTCTCTCTCTCTCTCTCTCTCTCTCTCTCTCATCTTTCTCCTCTCTCTCTCTCTGAAACGTCTCTCTCATTTTATATTCAGTCCTCAGTTTCAAGATCTCAGAAGGCAAGGAGGAATACTATAAATACATGGACTGTATTTTGTTCTTTATCACTGCATATAGTAAATCGAAACTTGCCTTTTTAGGTATATTCTGTGTAAAGTTAGTAATGTCGTTCTTGTTGTAATGTAAGCGCATTGTTTACTTTAATATTTGATAATTCATTCATCAGTTATGTTTGATGGTCATATGGTTTGCTTAGTATCTTTTCGTTGACTTGATGCCTTTTTTTTTCCACCTCCCCCAACCAGTCCATTTCATTGTATTGTGGTCAATGGCCGATGTACAATTAAAATCTTACAGTGTTTCCACAGTCTATCTCTATCTCTCTCTCTCTCTCTCTCTCTCTCTCTCTCGCTCTCTCTCTCTCTAGCTCTCTCTCTCTCTCTCTCTCCCTCTCTCCTCTCTCTCTCTCTCCTCCTCTGTTCTCTCTCTCTCTCTCTCTCCTGCTCTCTCTCCATATCCTCTCTCTCTCTCTCTCGTCTCATCTCCTCTCTCTCTCTCCTCTCTCTCTCTCTCTCTCTCTCCTCCTTCAAGCTTAAAGATTGGCATGCGCAGGCGCATTGAAAAATTATGTGCGCGGACGTACCAACAATCTGAGGCTCTGCTGAATGGACAAACTCAAAACTCAATACAAGTTGATTCGTTCACAAAAACGTACCCCGAACAGAGTAAAGCTACTAAAATAATGTCTTTTTCAAAACTACAGCATAATTTTTTAGGTAAAGAAATTCTGACCTTGTTGTTACATTATAAAAAATCCGATGTGAATTACCAGCCGGTGCTTTCGGGTTTTGTACCTACTGTTTCCGTGCTACACTAAACACGCGCGTTTTTAGCATACGTCATAATCCTAGCAACAGTCGACAAAAAGTCGAAGGAACACAAGGCATAGAATGTTTCGAAATTGGATGTACAGACTTGCAAACTTTTATATTCATGTAAAATCGAATCACCATTTTCTGAACGAAGTTGACGTTAACAAGCAAAATTGTGTCAGATTTATGAATTTATAAAACTAAATCTTGACCGTCTTGACGCCTCACTGCAGAAAGTCACCGGAAAACGGGAGAAGAACATCATCGTGTGTGGCGACTTCAACTGCCGAGATGGGAACTGGAACACTCACACAGTCCCTGCTGGAGCCCCTGAGCGCCCTGTACAGCAGAGACTGGTAGAAATAGTGGAGAAGTATGGGCTGCACCAAGTTCATGATCAACCCACCAGAGGAGACAACCTCCTGGACCTGGTGTTTTCAACTCTGCTGAAAGCCTCCACCAGCATACCAGGACTGTCGGACCATGATATGGTTGTGAGCGATTTCTGCATCAGGCCATTCCAGGTAAAAACACCACCAGGGCAGACTGGGACGAAATGAGGAGAGCAGTGATGACATCTCAAAGAAAGTCGCCTCACATAGTGAACAAGGAGCGGACGTCAACACCCTTTGGGAAATGTTCCGGGATGAACTATCAGAGGCTACGGAGAAGAATATGCCATCTGTTCTCCGCTCAGGAAGACCCAGGTTGCCCTGGCTAAGTGGAAAGCTACGCCGCTTGATCAGGAAAAAGAGAAGACTCTACAACCAGGCGCGCCGGACAGGAAACTGGGATAATTTCAAACATGTCCAGAAAGAGTGCAAGCGATCCATCAGGCGAGCAGAGGCTGACTTTCTAAACAGTGTCATCAACAAAGGACGATGAAAATGACTCCAAACCTTTTTGGAAGTATGTCAAGGCCAAGAAGCAGGACAGTGTAGGAGTTGCGCCTCTGAAAGCCAACGGGAAGTTGATTAGCGACAGCACAGGAAAAGCAAATGTCCTCATCAACCAGTTCAAGTCTGTCTTTACAACATCTCCGCCTCCGAGTCCCTTCCTCCCACAGTTTCCTTCCCTCAAGGGTCTCCATATAGGAAGAGAAGGGGTGGAAAAACTATTAAAGAACATCAACCCATTCAAAGCTGCAGCCCCGGACAACATCCCCAATAGAGTCCTTAAGGAGTGCGCATCCCAGCTGGCAGAAGGACTGACAATTATTTTCCAGAAATCAGTCAACACTGGAACGCTGCTGGATGACTCGCACACAGCCAACATCGCGCCAATCTTCAAGAAGGGGGACAACACATGGCAGAAAATTACCAAGAATTACGTCCTGTCTCTCTAACGTCAGTGACCAGCAAGCTCCTGGAGTCACATCATCTGCAGTCACCTGATGCACCTGATGATTAAAAACAACAAAATTCTCACCAACCTGAACCATGGTTTTCGTCGGGGCTTCTCTTGCAAGACACAGCTGGTCAGCACCACTCTCATTTCATGACCTCTGGCCAGAGCTTTGAGAAGAATGTACAGACAGATGTAGCCATTTGGGATTTTTCAAAGGCCTTCAACACTGTTCCCCACACAAAGCTCCTGGAGAAGATTGAAAGTTAATGTAAATAGATCTAATTCGTTTGAAATCAGTCCATTTCATTTGCAGATGCTAATACTTCTCTCGGATCAATAACTCGCCAGCCAGTTTGAAATACGATTTTGCTTGTTATGAAACAGATATGGATGATTTAATCCAAACTTTCCTTATACAGAAACAAATCATGCTTGTCTTGTGTGAAATCTAGGGGGCCTGAATTGTTTCTTCCTTTATGATCCGATGATGTCACTGTCATACGTCCGTTGTCCCATTGCTCTTTTACGTCAATTTAAAACGTAAATTCATACTCTCCCATCTCATCGCCCACCACCCATTCACTGATTTCACGCAAGATTTTCTAAGCTCTTTGTTTTACGTACGCGCCTGGGAAAAAAGTAAAGGTAATATATCATACCTTGGCGATAGAAAAGCCGTGGTACAGGTACTTGGGTACGGACTGCAATAATTTTTATCGTACAGTCACACCACACACTCACGCGCGTTAAAAACAAAGACGTCAGTCTGTCTAAACGAACCTCTGATCATAATACAGAATGGAGATCTTCAAAAACAGAATATGGCTGCATTTTTGGCAGGATAACAAATGTAGGCCTATATGCATAGGCCTAAATATTATATGCTAAACTCGCCCATACCTTTTGATTTAAAGTTATGTTGCTTAGAAGACGGGGGGTGCTCACGAGATGTGTGGTGGAGAAGAAGAGAAGAAATGACTGAATTAAAGAGGATGAGGAAACAGTGTACTATATGTTTGGATGTCCTTGTGTATCAGCACTCAAAAGACAATATTAATGACAGACTAAAAATCATTACAAATGTTGCAAATTAACTTAACAGTCTATATGCCATCTAAGATGGCATGCACACATTCAGACTGAAAAGACACATTCATAGGTCCGCAAATGCCAAATCGCAAGTATTGATGTATTTATCCATCCTTTAGTTTTTCAAAATCAAGACCTCAAATCTTTGTCCTGTACGCAAATTCGCTTTACATAGCTGATTGAACATCATTATATGAATGTCTCATGAGTGTAGTACTAAATTCATACACACACACACTTTTCACACGCCACATGTTTTTTAGTCTCACCAAAAGCAAAAATGCTAATGGAAATGAATATACAAATAAGGAGTTATCTGTATTGTCAACACTCACCTAACATGTTATAATACAAATAATTTTCAAGCGAATCATGTCTCTTACCCTCTCAAAAATGTTCTGTGATTTTAGATTACCAAAACACTTGTGTCGCAATCTGACATGGTCTGTAAATTGTTTTTCTCAAATTTGTTTTCCAGTGAAGCAACAAAAGCCGAATTGAATTGGCTGCGAAACGGCTACACCCGACACGCTGGTGTAGTGAGGCCAGCAAGGATATAGTGGTGCTTCACGAGATGATGTCTTTAAAAGTTCCGGTGGCTCGGTGGTTCGACGATCTGGAATTTTTGAATCCTACTGCAAGTTGTCTACCAAGGCATCTCCAACTTGGTAGCTGAAGTATTGTTATACTACATTCATTTGGAAAGCAATTGAGGCAAAGATGACCAATTTCTTAAATAATTGTACATTCTTATTACAATAATTGTTGCTTGAATTTGAACACATTAATAAGGGTGTCGCTGGAGTAAAAGATAAGTCAGTTGCATTTTGTGTGCCGTGTCCACAATCAGAAGTAAGGTTGGCATGGTCACCGATTTTTGCTAATGGGATCCTTGCATTTACGCATCAAAACCCTCTAGACCAAATTTCGAAATTGATTCTGCGACGATCGCAGACCTTTGCCAACAGTATACTGGGTAGACTATGAAAACAGACTGCAAATCCCCAAAGCGAAAAGAATGTCAGGTTTTCTTCCAAATGACTGACAAGTAACAACCTGAGATACTTGCTTAGAAATTATGTTCCTTAACACAAAGGGTTTACTGAGAAAACTTTCTTTCTGCGTGTTTTATTCGTTAACTGCTTTGACTCTTAGACTAAATGCTCTGCTGAAATGGTAACGAAATGATTGAAAGTTGTATAAATCGGTTGTTTTAAGATATTCATAATATTCAGCAAATTGATTATCACCGCAGAGTTTTACGGAGACGGAGTGATATGTTGTTTTGTTGTGTCAGTGGCTTCTATGTATGTAAAGGGGGGGTGGGGTGGGGGGGAGAGGGGGGTGGGGGGGGGGGGGAGGGTATATTTATGTATGTGTTTTTGTATAACAGCGAGTATCACCATGAAAAGAATAAAGATAGGGAAGATGAATTTTTGATGTGCATGAGACTATGTAACGTGTATTATGTCTTTTTTGGGGTATAAAATGCACAGTCACAGGTCATGACCTTGATGTAGGACCTTAAAACAAAACAATAAGGCTTTTTGCCATCATCTCAGCACCAATCACATAGGATGGTGAAACGTGTTATAAGTTGGTTTGGTTATGATCCTTTTCATAATAACCATCAATTACCAATCAAGGTCAAGGTAACATTCGATAAATGTTCAATCCTAGGTTTAGTTCATAGTAAATTTTGTTGCACAATTAATGATTTTTCTTATTCACTGCAACTGTTATGATGCAAAATCGAATTCCAAAATTGAATGTCCATCTACATTTGAATACAGTGGTACTCTGTTTAGATCCGGCCGGTTTTCTTCCAATTCCGCCGTCTTTGTCGTATAGACCGCCCTTCAACCACTGGTCAAGCCACATCCATTCATTTGAACTCTATACACAATTTTTGGCAGTCAAACCAGTGAAACAGAGCCAAATTTGACCTCTTGGTCAGTGCACTGCCACTGGTCAACCAACATCAAATAATTGTTCATTTGAAATCCTATACACTAAGATATTTTTGGCAGTCACGAACATGATGAAACAGGCCAAAGTGGCCTCTGTCAGGTGGACCACTGGACCACTGGTCCACCACATAAAAATTGTTTCATTTGCACTCCTAATGAACGACTATTAAGTGGGCCTCTGGTCATAGTGATCACTGAAATCCACTGGTCAACCACATCAAAAATTGTTCATTTTGAACTAAGTACTACTATTTTGCATCAACATTGCAAACTGGCCAAACGTGCCACCAGTGGTCCAGTAACACTGACCACTGGTCAACCACATCAACAATTGTTCAGGATGGATGATCCCTCCTAATAACTTACTTAGCATTCAAACAGTACAATTAGGCCAAATGAACACCTAGTGGTCAGTGGGTCAGCGATTGTTTTTATTTCCTTTTTATTTAAACCGAAAGAATTTTTTTTTTTTAATAAATGAGTCACTTGTCAAGAAATGAGTTTTTATAACTCCAACTTTATTTGGACAAACGCTGTTCAAACATCTGGCGCCCGTTTTGTCCAAACCCGTTCGTTTTGTCTTTAGTACACACGGCTGATTGTTGAACCGCCGGTTTTGTCCAAATCATAATAAAATTTGGACAATTGGCGAATTTCAATAGACAAAACGCGTGTTTAACAGTACCCCCCTTATACGACTTTCAAATCACCAAAAATTATGTCCTTATCAGAACAGAAGTGTAGTATAAAGGAGTAAATTTTAATAGTTACAAAGACTAGGCAAGTGTCTCGGGGAAGCAGTCTGGTAAGGCAAAAAGTCTTATAATGGGAGTCTTATACGGAGTGTACCACTGTACAAAAAGGCGCACATCTCAATTTAACACGTTAAAATACTCACAAAAGTTTAGATTTGACTTCCACTCAAGTGACATACATGTCTTAACTTGTTTTTTTTCTAACCACTTTAGCTGCTTCCAATCGCTTCCTTTTTATTTATAGCTGTGAGTCAAATCTGAACTACAGTATCCTACATAAAAGTACATTTTGTGAAAACACACTATTTTCCTGTTTTCACAATGTTCATTCCGGCTCAATTATGTAAAAACATGGAGTGAAATGTATAGAGACTTTTCAAGATCAATGGCTAATATTGTCCTGCAATGCAGATTACTTCTTCTTGGACCATGGCTTAAATACCCAGGAATCATCCAGCAGCCACAGCATAAACAGCACCACATGAGGATAGACACATACCTGATCGGACTATTTTATTCCATAATTATATTAGCCTGCCCATGGGCATCACTCAGGCTTCGGGGATTATTGTCAGATTTAGATAATACGGCAGACTTCAGATTTTTTCAGGCTCATTGGATTAAATAAATTAAATTCAAACAGAAAATATTGAAAATTTTCATAATGGAGTTGCCATACAGTAACATTGATATAGCACAAAACATCCATTTAACAACAACAAAATTCTAGAAGTTTACACTAACTGTGAAAATAAAACCACCAATTGGACATAAAGAACAATTTCTCTAGTGGCTATTACTTCAAACATAATACAATGGCGCCACATAAACATGCATGACATCACACACACACACCACACACACTACATACACAACCGGCGACAAGCCCCCGCACCGCACACACACATACTACTACTACTTGCCCACATGGTTAAAGATTGCACGTTATATCTAAAGAGTAATACATTGCTATGTTCATCAATTAAAACTATATTGTAGTGACCACAGGGGTAAATAATACATCGTGATCTTTGTGGAAGGAAGACATTTTGGCACAACAATAACGTTTCAAATGGATGATCAACAATCAAGAACCCAATCTCGAAAAGTGGAGATTTTTTATAATAGTCAATTATCAATTCGTAAATCCATACTAATCTAAATCAGCAACTTTTTGAGGAAGGATAGGGCAACCACCTTTTTCATGCATGCATTATGAATGACGTGCTTTAGTTCAATGTGGCACACGTGCTTGTGTGTTGTTCCACCTCGGCTTTAAACAAGCTAAACACTCCAGGAAGTCATTCCAACAGATGAGCACTTACACAGATTATGGTACAAATGCACCAGCGTGTGGATGAGAACATTATTATTGGGTGTCCGTTGTCAGTCACCCCGCCCACATAGGCAGCCACAATCCGCTTATTGTACCCTGGCTTAAAGACTCCAGGAATCATCCCAACATCAAAGCACTTAATGTTATGGTACAAATGCACAGTCGTGGATCCATAGAACATTAGTTTGTGACTGCTTTTGTTATGAAAATGGAGATGCCGTACCAATGTTAAATCGCAAGAAGAGCGGTACAGGACAAAGCAGATTGGCAGTTGAGGTGTAATCGAATTAGGCATTCTGAAGCGTCCCCGCGTCGCCGCGGTTAACATCCCCTTTTCTCCGCTTAAACTACATGGCTTACCTACGGGAGTCTTTAACCTACTTGCTGAGTTTCCAGGTTCAAGGATCATACATCAAGGTCATGACCCTGCACTGACACCCAAAAAGGCTACATATCCCCAGTAGCTAAGCCTACATGCCGCCCAAGTTTATTTCTATCTTTATATTCCTTCATGGTGATATTTGCTGTTGGACATACACACACACAATACATGTAACATCACCTAACAGCCGGCCCACTTACACAACAAAAACATATATCACCTTCGCTCGTAAGCACTCTTGCAGATGATATGAATAATAATATACCTATAGGAATAAAAAGAAGAGGAGAGAACAAAAAGTGTTTGTTCTCACCCGCGGGAGTGTAAAAGTGAATGTAAGCCACGTAGTTAGCGAGGTAAGGGATGTAACGCCAGGCGAACCGGGTGAATGCTCGATGCTATAAAGAAATATAAAAAAAAAAAGACACAACATTCGTTACCCCCTCTTCTAGTTATCACCCGCGGAGTTTTTACGAGGCTAAGAATGATATTGGTTTTTGTTGTGTAAGTGTCTTGTGTATGTAATCTATGTATGGAGTGTGTGTATGTGTGTTTGTCCGGAGACATCACCATATTAAGGATAAAGATAAGAAGATGAAACTTGGTGGGCATGTAGCCAGGTATGGGATGTGCCTTTTAGATCAAGGTCCGACCTTGACTGTATGACCTTCAAATGTACCATCGAAAACTGACAATTGCACGATGGGAGGTATTTGTGCCATGTAAGCGCCTTCTTTAGTCGAGGAAGGATGTTATATTGACGCAGGTGATGCTCGATGCTACATTCATTACCTCCTATATAAAGTTTTAATATTATTTTCAGAAGAAAAAACCTGTGAAAAAAAGCACACAGCCTCTTTCTTGTTTTGGCATGTTTGTTTCAAAATGAGAATGTATACTTCCTACAGATTGTAGCAGTTGACATGGGTCTTTCTCAATCATCTCATGCCGCAAACTTGGTTATCACGACATTTCACGCAGTCAATGGATCATGTCATCTCATTCACTGCAAGCTGCGACCAAACACAAGCATTTCTTGCCATGGAACTGTCCTTCTGCATTGACGTATTCAGTTATTCATTTGTGCGCAGCCCAGCGCGCATCATAGCCTCTCCTTTTCCCAGCTTGCGGGTGAAGATTTTCAAAAATCCTCTTTGGTTCTGTCGCATTCCCATCGAATGTTTTCATGTGAGATGGGATGTTCTCTGTCAACAAAACGATGGTGGAGCAACTGGGCAATCTCGTCTGTCATCAGGATTGTGGAGGGCAGACATTGCCATGTACGTTATAGTTGTGCATTTTTCGGGTGAGCCGTATGGCTCTCTGAAAATGCCTAATCTTTGCCTGCCAGAATGCAAAGACGTTTCTGACCGTCGACCGTTGCTCTTGACACCCGGTAGACTCATATGTCTGTTTTCTTGGCGCCGTTCAATTTCTTCTGATCATCGATTTTTGTCCCAGTGGACATGACAACAGGCCCGATGGGTAGGCTTCAGCACGGTAGGACTTGAGTGGAAATAATGACGTCGTCCCAACATGTAAAGTGGCGGAACAGGATTCTGTCGTTCTGGCAGAGTTTGGGTCTAGATTCCCAAAGTGTTCCCCTCCAGCCTTCGTCCAGTGATGATCTCTGAAGCACCTGCATCGCCTGTCTCTCTCCTTTGCCAGCCTACACTAAACGCATGTAATTCCTTAGCTGCATCCACTAAGGCCGGAAAATGATCTGTGGTATCAGATCCTAGTTGAAGTAGCATATCCTCGTCCCGGTGAAACGATTCTGTATTATGCTTCCCGTCAATGCGCCGATGCAGTTAGGAATGTTGCCATTTTCTTTCAAACTGGGTATGCAATTCATTCCAATGAGCTGGTACTTGGGACCCTGAAACACATCAGCAATACAAATTAATTTTTTTTCAATTTCCATCAAATAATTATTAGTGTTGATGTTTGTTGTTTGGCAAGCCCCCTCAGACACACAGCAAAGTCAGTTAAATGAGCAGTCAGCTGACAGACACCCAGTTTGGATTGTGACGTCTGAAGAAGAGGACCCTACTGGAAGAATGCTCCAAAAGGAAAAAAAAAAAAAAAAACCAAGAAGCCAGCACATGCACAGCCGACGCTGCCATCCACGTCCTGGTTGAACGCAACAGCAGGAAACACGTTCAACTGCAAGAGCTCTATTTGGGAATCAGGTGCAGCCCTCAACCCCATCTCCGGAAGCCAATATGGACACCTGCAGCCCTCCACCCCATCCCCGAGCCAGCATTGCACCTCCCCAGACTTTGCACGGCTTGATCGAAGGCGCAGGGCCCCAAGTGACTCCGGGCCTCTCTCTCTGTCATGGCAGACCATTGCTGGCCTCCTTCAGGGAGAAATGGTGATAGCGTAAGAAAAGAAAAGGGGAGCACAATGAAATGCGTAAATTCTGCTCGTATCTGGCTTCACGCTGCAGATGACGCCTATTGCCAGCTGGCCAAAGTAAGAAAACTAAATTCCAGATACTTCGTGCATGCTTCCCTGTTTGAAGAGATTGAAACCAACAACAGCTACGGACTAGACTACCAACTTACTCTTAGAGTGTTTGTGGTGTGTTCCTGTTTTCTGCCAACATAAGGTTATGTTTTTACCGTTCTTTTAGTCCTGTCACACATTTATGCAGGACTTAAAGTGTTTCAGTGAACATGCCTTTTTCTAGTCCTGTCACATGATTTATGGCAGAATTAAATGTGTTCTTGTTTTTGTTCAGGCTGTTATTACAATGGTGTTACACGTCTTGCTGTTTATTTGTCTTAAGTTTTCATAGCAAGGGTTTGACTGCTTTCAGTGCCAAGGGTATTTTTATCTCTGACAGGGAATAACATTTTAAAAAATTCCAGTACGCGATGCATTTTCATAAAACAATAATCAAGTTGTGTGCGTGGTAGTTTCCTATAGGTGTAATTTTATCCATTTCCTGAAGTGAAGGACATTTTCAATGTATTCTTTAACCCCTTTTACCGAGGTCATTTTTGATTATAAATAATTAATAGTTACCGAAAAATGCTAGTTGGGGTATTTTATATATGGATATAACAAGACATTTGTGTATGGTTTTCTTATTGTGTATTTCATCAGTTTCTTACATAGGCGTATTTCCAATTCAGCAATTAACCTCTCAGTGCCAGGACTTTTGATCGCAAGCAATTATGTTGTTAAAAAAGTTATAGTGATGAAGCTTTTTATGTAACAGGAAGAAATTTGACCAGAAGTTTCTAGAGCTGTGTTTATTCTAAGTCTGCCATAGGGATTTTTCAATCAATCGTTAACCCTTCAGTGCCGGAAGGCCTTTTCATCAATTGCATATAAACTTTTATTTCAACTCCAAATTCTAGCATTCGTGCATCGTGTCATACAACTAGTATGAAAATTTGGAATAAGATTATTTTACGGTGTGGTGTGGTATACTTCTGACCATGGTCAATTTCTAATCAACTTTTACCCTGTCAGTGTCAACGTTAGTTTAATTAAAGACATAAGAACTCATTAAAAATTATTGTGTTTGCTTTTTATGAAACGAGCCATAAAATTTATCTTATAATGTGTTTAATCACTTTTGATAAAGAGAGCATTTTCAGTTCAGCGTTTAACCCTTTCATGTCAAAGGTATTTTGATATATTGTAGCTATATGTTAAAAAAAAAGAAGTATTGGTATTTTCATGTACTAAGTCTACACACTTAGCTTTAATTCTTATGGTGTGGTTTGTCCATTTCTGAGGAAGGGATCATTGCAGTCCAGCCTGTTAACCCATTCTGTTCCAAGAGCAATTGCGATTTTTGAACAATAGTTTAAAAAATTCACAATAGTCACACACACACAAACATCATGTGCACGCATGTACCACCAAACACACACCCATAGCACACGCCCATACACACAGCACACATCACACACACACATCACACACACACAGCACACATTACATACACACACACACACACACACACACACACACCCACACCACACAATGATTTGCATTTCAAATAATTCACTGCCAGCTCTTTATGCCTGACTTTCTAGTTTCTTTACATGTTGGGTTCATTTAGTGGCTACCCTACAGGTTTTACTTTCAAATGTTACCCACACCATGAAAAGTACATTAAGTGTCAAATGAACCATTCTGAAAATGGCACAGTTTTAACACGTTCAGGCAATTCTCTTTCTCATGATAATAAAACCATTCTTGTATCCTTTTTTGTTTTGCAATTTAGGAGCATCTATTTGGTAAGGTGATTGTGGGCCATTTGATAATCAGTCCTAAAGTCCCTAGCCTATGCATCAATCTACTATTGAGCACTTTATTGATATATTTAGAGACTCATATAAAGATGATCCTTTAGTGATCTGGAAAGATAAAATGTTCGAGAGCACGAAAATACCCATAACTAAAATTGAATGAAAATGACATTTTTTGACTTTGCAAGCCCCCTTGTGAGAAACTAAGTCCCAGCGACTTAATGTCCCTTTTGTGTTGTTGGGTACGAAATGTATTATGTTAATTTGCAAAAGTAATGCTTGCTTTCATTTTGTTTTTCTTCATGTATGTGATATACAATTATTCATGGTTGAACAATTTAACCTGCCTGATCTTTTTTTGAAAATTGGTTCGGATGATACCTGTTTTGTCTTATGTATTTGTTTCCTCTGTCTGTACATCTTTCTCGTATTTTGTATTTACTTGGGAGACAGACAGAGAGAGAGAGACACACAGAGAGAAAGAGAGAGAAGAGAGAGAGGGGGGTGACAAAGCAGACAGACAGACAAATACAGACAGAGAGACAGGCAAACAGACATAAAACCAGAACGGGAGACATAATTGACATGAGAGAGAGGAACGGTTAAAGGTTACAGGCTATTACATTTTGCTATTAAGCAGGTATATCTAATCTAAATCAGATATAAGGGATTAGGTACACATATTACAGAAGCGCCATAAGCCACAAACCACATTCCACCCAGTTTTCAACATCCTATGTGCCAAACCGGTGCCCGAGATATGGCAAAAACTAGATGTTCGTTTTTCAAGGTCATACACAGGTCATGACCTTGACTAAAAATTTTATATCAGAGTTGTAGGATATTCAGTGGCACGACCGCACCCAAAGTTTTGATGCGATTCCGCGAGACCTGTTTCGGCATTTATCGTCTGGACAGACAGAAAGATAAAACAAAAAAGAAGAAAAGAAAAAATACTACTGCTATAAAACATACTCCTTTGCCAGTTTTGAAACTGGGGAAAGGACAACAAACAAACCAACACAATACCGCAACAAAAAGCATACTCCTTTGCAAGTTTTGAAACTGGGCAAAGGACCAAAAAAAATCGAGACATTTGTGGTTCTTTTGCCAGTACTCACTATACTGGCAAAAGTGGCAAAAAAATAAGGGTCATTTTTTCCAAATTCCAATGATACGTTACCTTGAGAAAGTCATCCTTCAAGGCAGAGTAGATTGCGCACAAGTCTCCAGAACATGCCGTGGGATATTGTTGTCTGCCCCGGAACTGGTATGAAAGTCAGCTGACAAGGAAATCGCCTGCAAATTTACAACATGAAGGCGTTGTTGCAAGAAAATTTTAGGAAATGGCAAAAATATTCTCTTCTAGGATCCTGGTCTCTGACACCCCATCGGACCCCCCAAAATGAAAACAATCATCAACACACAAATCATGGGGTTTTCCTAGCAAAATTTTTATATAGACTAACATCTGGAACCCTCTTGATCATCACTCTGAGACGTGAAGATTTTTAACATTAACTTTTATGTAATGAGTCAAAACACCTAGTGGTTAACAGTTTGTGTGATTAGATGTGCTGTGATCGGCACTGCCTGTGGAGAGAGTTTAATTAATTGAGAATGAGATGAAACAGAAGAACAGAATATAATCATGTGGCAAGAGCAAGTTTTTATGCCATGTTGTGCCGTTGGAAATGGATGACAAAAACTCACATAGCATCATCCTGTGCCCCATTTGCAGTCAAACGAAGACTTTGGCGTGGGGCAAGGATATAAATCCGCCAATCGGAAGAAGATGATTCATGTATAAAAGTAGGGGTGGAGGTATGAAGGGTGTGTGTGTAGGTGCATAAAGTTGAGGGTTGCAAGTGTTTAGTTCCACTTAGTGAGGGGATAGCCACGCTTCCCTGCACCTAGTTGTTCCTACGCCACTGAACAAGGGAAAAAAAGACAAAGATCCATGCAGGCACTGTAAAAAGGCTCCTCCCCAACCCAAAGTTGAATATGTAGTAAAACATTACAACAGGTACACTTTAGAAAAACATACAGCAAAGGTCAAGATGTGTGCCACCCCCCCTACTTTCTTGGTTAATTGTCTTTTTCCGTTATTGCCTTCT
>JAGGCT020004139.1:95020-97520 GCA_017654935.2 Phymorhynchus buccinoides
CTAGTTCATTATGATTACCACTGTTCGATTGTAGAGAATTGTCGTCGGCGAACATCTCGCTATAACAATTAAGATATAAAGGTAAATCGTTTATATAGATAGAGAAAAAGAGGGGTCCTACAACTGACCCTTGAGGAACTCCATGCTTCAACGGGGTTAGGTTAGACCTTTTGGAATTATTTTCAACGAGTTGTTGGCGATTAGTAAGGAAGGATGAAATAAAATTTAAAGATCCATCAGATAGGTGGTAATGAGTGAGCTTTTTAAGAAGATGTGAGTGGTTGATAACATCAAAAGCTTTAGCGAAATCTATAAATAACACCCCTGTGAAATCGTTATTATTTATGTTAGAAAGACATTTATCAATAAGCTGTATTAAAGATGTGTGGCGGGAATGATTTCCTCTAAAACCAGATTGATTTTCGTGCAGTAAATCGTACTTAGCCAGATGAGAATACAGATGGGATTGAACATGCTTTTCTAAAGGTTTTGATATAATACTTAGAATTGAAATGGGCCTGTAGTTAGATGGAAGGTTACGATCACCACTCTTGTATAATGGAATTACTTTAGCTAGCTTAAATCTTTGAGGGAAATGTTTTTCTATGCATAGGTTATAGATGTAAGTGAGTGAATCAGCAATAGCAATAGCGAAGGCAGCAATTTGTAATATATTACCATCAATTTGTTTAATTTTGGTAATTTTGCGTCATTTTAAGCTTTTTGCTACATGTTCAAAGTTTAGAATTTTACCAAGCTCCAACAACACACATTAACGATTTAGAATTTATGGTGTCTTCTTTTACTACCTTAACTCTATCCACAAACAGAAATACAAGACTGTATGCTTTGTGGCTTGAATACAGTGCCTGCATGAAACAAGGTGAGATTAAGAAAATAAAATAACATCGAAAAAGTGATCAAAATGCACTGTTTTTGAAGAGTTGTAATGAAATAACTAAGAGGCCTAGAGTTCTGATGTTTGGGATGACTAATCACATGCATGTGTCAAACACAACCAGGCAATTTCAAAAAGTTGATCAATAGCTCAAGGTGTTGTACATACCTGACATTATGATTTAAAGTATTAACAACCTTTGGGTGTCCTTGACATTTGACCGTGCTTCTTCCTTGTATGTTGTTATATCTTATAAACAGCTGTATACATTTGTTCCAAATGTTGAAGAGTACTGTGTAACTTAAAGTTACTGTGTCCCAAACAGTATCTGTTTTCCTTTACATTGAACTTTGACCTTGAGTGTTTAATTTTGTTTGTGGCATACATTAGTATATCCCCTGAAGCTCTGCATGGACCTAGAGCGCGTCTCGGTCCTTTATAAATTTGCTGACCCTGACATTTAAATCTTGTTTACATCTTATTCAGTTTCCCAGTTTCCCATGAGAAAGCTGTCACCTTTGCTCTAGTGTTGCTGGTGTGCTGAAAATTTCCCCATGGAAAAACTAGTTGAGCTGTTGTAGTTTTCTTGTTTTGGGGAACTCATCTAGGGCTATTAATTTCCTCCTTTCTTAATTAAGTGTAAAGCTCATCCCCAGCACAGGAATTTAGGGGGCATTTTCACTTCTTGTTTTATATTTTAAAGGCAAAGAAATAATTTACCTGCACAAGAAAATATCACTTCTTCAGCCTTTTTTCCATATATACATAACACACACACACACACACACACACACACACACACACACACACACACACACACACACACACACACACACACACACACACACACACATGCGCGTAGCCCACATGTGTGCGCATGAGTATACATGTGTGCCTGATAAATATATGTATAAGTCAAATGAAATTTACATGTAGTTTTGTTGTGATATCAGGTGGTACCAGGCAATAACGGATTTCTAAAATGCAGTTTTAAAAAGTATGTCCATGTAAAGAATGTGTTGAGATTAGAAAATGTGCAAAATATCAAGACTGTAGCTCAAATAATTTCCGCGTTGTAGCAATTTAAAGTTTGTTTAATTTTGGTAATTTTGCGTCATTTTAAGCTTTTTGCTACATGTTCAAAGTTTAGAATTTTACCAAGCTCCAACAACACACATTAACGATTTAGAATTTATGGTGTCTTCTTTTACTACCTTAACTCTATCCACAAACAGAAATACAAGACTGTATGCTTTGTGGCTTGAATACAGTGCCTGCATGAAACATGGTGAGATTGAGAAAATAAAATAACATCGAAAAAGTGAACAAAATGCACTGTTTTTGAAGAGTTGTAATGAAATAACTAAGAAGCCTAGAGTTCTGATTTTTGGGATGACTAATCACAGGCATGTGTCAAACACAACAAGGCAAAGTAGTGATCACCCAGTAACAAACTGAACGATCACCATGGTAACGAAATCAACCAGTTTTGTAAAATTGGTAAAAATCATGAAATATGACTTGTCAATACATCACAAATCAAAGTCTACTGTTGCTAGAAATTTGAAATGTTATTATCTTAATTCTCCGTTTTAGACAAAT
>JAGGCT020004139.1:105020-115020 GCA_017654935.2 Phymorhynchus buccinoides
TCAGATCAAAATGGTTTTACACAAATACTTTAGGTCTAAACGACAATCATATCGTTGAACAGCGGATAGATTCAGCTTTCTTTTTCCTTCACTTTCAAGCTTTTTAGAGAAACGAAAAGTGTTCAAACTTGCTGAAGAATGCAACGTATTGTTTTCGAAAGGAATTTTAACGGCCTTAACGGTTAAATTTCCGCTTAGAAGTTTGACCGAAGAGAAGTCCGGAGCTTCTTCTTTCGTTTGACGTATGCGTCTAGATCTAGATCATCCATTGTGTAAAGCCATTTGCAGTTGAAACTATACGGTGAAATACGTCTTGCAACCACGACCAAAAAAACATAGCAAAACAGCAAATGTTACGCTCTGTTCACTCGCTTTCTCTTTCACTGGAAAAAATACATTTTACACACCAAAGTAAACAATCACATTCAGAAAAAGGCGAAAGATTGATCTTTATTTTGGTCAAGTTTAATTCAGGTAAATGGAGACAAAGCACTATAAATCTTTTATTGAAAATGAGCAAAATTTGGGCCATTTTGCAAAAATCCAACAGTAACGTCGGCTTCTTGGACCTAGCTAAATTGGCGTTCCATATTGATTTAGGGTTTTGTGAGCTACATATTAAATTTTGGTAGTATTCATTCTCTGCTTTCCGTTTCATTGAGCTTACTTTGTTTCTTATTTCTTTAAATTCTGTTTCATTAGTTTTATCAAAATTAGCTCGCTTCTATCTGGCATCATCAATCTCCTTATTGATCCAGGGTGGTTTTATGGAATGTCTAACCCTTTTCTTTACAAAAGGAGCGTGTCTGTTATATGCGGAAACGAATGTATCTAACTAGAAATCAACAGCATCATCAGCATTCCTAATTTGGTAAACGTAATCTAATCCGGAGTTAAGCAAATCATTTATGAAGGCTTCTTCATTAACCCTTTCACCGCCAAAGCCAAAGTTTAGCACCACAGTGATTTAACACCTATGTCACTAAAAGGCATCAAATTGGGGTCTATTATCCCCAGACTCTATTGTCTTAGTTTTGGGAAGTAAGGGTAGACCTTATTTTATATTATATGTCACAGAAGAATCCCCAATACTGCAGATAGATTTTGTTCTCTACCCAGATAAATGTAATGGAAATGTTTGGCTGAAATATGGCTGGCGGTGAAAGGGTTAAAGTGGGTAAAACATCTATAATAGATTTCTTTATGTCCAGTTTTAAGAATCTTTACACCCTTTTTCAACCAGGTAATGCAGACAGAAGAATGGTCACTACAACCCGTTGGAACAGAACAAGTTTCAATTATATTCGAATTAGTATTAACGTATACGTGATCTATTAAAGATGCAGTGTTTTTTGTTATGCGTGTTGGGCTGTCTATAAGTTGCTCTAGTCCATGAGTAGCATACATCTGAGGCCATTTAATACCAGGAACTATCAAATCAATGCTAAAGTCACCTAAAATAATAATTTCTTTGGAATCAAAGTTAGCTGCACCCATCATCAGATTAAATCGATCAAACCAGTCAGTGGTCTCGGCTGGGTTTCTATATAGAAAACCAACTATGGCGGGCTTACAATGTTTAAGATTAATTTCTATCCAAACAGATTCTACATTGAAGTTTTCTAGACATGTTAGCCTTTTATAGTTAACCGATTTAGCACAGTATAAAAGTAAGCCAGTTGATTTAGGTAAAATAGGATCGAGCCGAATTAAGTCATAGTTAGGCATTGCCATATCACTATCTGGAATAATGTTTGTTAGTCTGGATTCGGCTATACAAAAGATGTGAACATTATTCCCATTATTGTGCAAGATTGTTGCGATGTCATCAAGCTTATTTCTTGCACTATTAATATTACGATAACCTACTCGAAGCCCGTTCTTAGAGGGCCACGTACCTACAGTAGGAGGCATTATATTAGAAATATTGAACACTCTTTTGATTCACAATATAATACTTTAACACATTTAAAAATATAACAAAGTAAGTTAACTGACTAAAGACACCAGGCAGCTTGCAGTGTACAAAGTGTACTATCCAAAAACAAAGGGTGGTCAAACGGGAAAAAGGAACAAGGGACTCTAGCAAACAAATGTAAAGGCAAAGCAAGCAGAATGATATATACAACTCATAAAAAACACCCAATACAAACCCAACAGAAGAACGTCACAAAACGTCAGAATTCACTTTTGGTGATGAAAACAAACAACATAAAACCAATGTCACAAAAATCACAAATTCAATAGACACTACCTCCGCTCCTCCAAGGAACGTCACATGAAATGTAAAGAATATAATACAAAACCAAAAGCTCTCTTATCCGCAAAAAACAGGTTATACGTATTAGAGGTCCGAATGGGCTGCAAATATTCCACGTGCAGCACACAACTCATGCACAGGTCATATAGACGAGCATGCTTATAACAAAATAGACGTTATTTCGGCAAACAACGCACACACACACACACAAACACACACACACACACACACACACACACACACACACACACACACACACACACACACGCGCGCGCGCGCGCGCGCGCGCACACGCACGCACACACGTAAGCACGCACGCACGCACGCACGCACGCACGCACGCACGCACGCACGCACGCACGCACGCACGCACACCCACGCACGTACGCACGCACACACACACACCTCTACTAACATAATTGGAAGCTACTACATAAAACATTGAAGACTTATGAGTCCTGTATTTCTGGCCCATTTTCTTTTCTTTTGTAATGTGACACCCCGAGGGGGGGGGGGGGGGGGGCAAATATCTACATTACAAAACTGGGACGTTTTGTCTTCAGTGGGAAAGTTGAGTACCTTTGTTTGAAACTGGAAGGGTTGGCACAGAATTCTGGTTGGTAATGATATGGGACGCCATCCTTAGCAAGTATTCCGCATAGGAGTGGAACCTATCGGGTCCCTGGAAGGAAGAAATGTTAGGGGGCTTATAAGATTTGGAATCCAAAGCGTTAGTCTGGGTTGTTATGGGTGGGGGTGGGAATGAAGGGATTGCGTTACCTTGAATGGAGGCGGTTATATTGTTGTACCTCGAATTGTTCATATTGAAGGCCAGGTTCGACATATGGGCGGAGGGCTGGGGAGGAAAAACGGAGCCTGGATTTCGCACATCGGACAAGTTTGTCTCCTGCTCTAAAAGCCCAGGGTTCTGTCTCATTTGGGGATAGTGCTCAAATGGGGAAGGGTTCGGCATCTGTTCTCTAGGACCAGGGTTCTGTCTCATTTGGGGATAGTGCTCAAATGGGGAAGGGTTCGGCATCTGTTCTCTAGGACCAGGGTTCTGTCTCATTTGGGGATTGTGCTCAAATGGGGAAGGGTTCGGCATCTGTTCTCTAGGACCAGGGTTCGTTATCGCTTGAGAATAATGTTCAAATGGGATCATGTTTGTCCCTTGTTCAACAGGACCAGGGTTCCGTCCGAGTTGTCCATAGAGGCAATGGAAGGGAAGCCTGTTGCTGACCTTTGGAAACTACCACCCTGTTGGTGATTATTCGGGCCAGGGAAACTGCTTGGGTTTGAATAGTGTGAAGAGGGTGGATAAAAGGACTGGGGAGGCCGATTGAAAGTTCCAGAAATACGGGAACTCCTCCATACATGTTTGATGCTTTCAGCGATTCTAAATGTGTGTGTGTGTGTGTGTGTGTGTGTGTGTGTGTGTGTGTGTGTGTGTGTGTGTGTGTGTGTGTGTGTGTGTGTGTGTGTGTGTGTGTGTGTGTGTGTGTGTGTGTCAAATTCAAAATTACTTTATTATCTCAACAAGAGTAATCACATTGTGGTCTCATGATATACAACAAGGGTAGTAGAACACAAACAATATGCACGCATTTGAAGAAAACTAGCGGAACAGAATGAGTAACAGTGTTATGGTTGGGCGGTGGAGTGTTTTTCTCTCAAATCTTTACAATTAACAAAGACCACAAACAATTCAAGCACGTGTCCTCGCACACAACAAAATGTAAACCAATTATTGAAATTAGCCTTTTCTTAGTCTTCGCCGCAAAGGAAGATAAACCTTTGATTTCAAAGTAACACACATACAGCAGCGTCACACTTATCACACCCACACAAGAATACTACCACAGAAAAGTTATCTAAGTACCAATGACCTTGAAAAACATCCACTAGAAAAAACCAATAACAATTCCAGCACCAGCGTAATGAACTCTTCATCATATAAAAATAAACAAATAAACACAGCTCAGCTGAATCTTCACCTTTGTCCGCGACACATTATCTTCTACTCACGATTTTGCTATTGACATTCATCATTGTGTGTGTGTGTGTGTGTGTGTGTGTGTGTGTGTGTGTGTGTGTGTGTGTGTGTGTGTGTGTGTGTGTGTGTGTGTGTGTGTGTGTGTGTGTGTGTGGGTGATGTGTGTGTATATGTGTGTGTATATATATATATATATGTGTGTCAAGTCAAGTCAAGTCAAAATGATCTTTAATGACGATAAAGGAATAAGCTAAACAAAACTGTTTTTCATCCTGTCGTCATAAATAAATAAGAAATACAACTGAAGCAAACAAGATGAAAAGCAAAAACTGTAAACAAAAAAATCAATTTACAATGAAATATAAGGAAAAAATACACATAAATAATATTATGTTCCGCAAGCACAATACCATAATCATGTACAAAATACTGACAACAGTAATCGTAGTGGAAAGGGAGAGGAGAGGAAACAGTTGGGGGGGGGAAATGACTGCGACAAATGACAGATAGAACAGAGACACCGACATGACGGAGAGAGAGAGAGAGAGAGAGAGAGAGAGAGAGAGAGAGAGAGAGAGAGAGAGAGAGAGAGAGAGAGAGAGAGAGAGAGAGAGAGAGAGAGAGAGAGAGAGAGAGAGAGAGAGAGAGAGTGAGAGAGAGAGAGAGAGAGAGAGAGAGAGTCAGTCAGTCAGTCAGTCAGTCAGTCAGTCAGTCAGTCAGTCAGTCAGTCAGTCAGTCAGTCAGTCAGTCAGTCAGTCAGTCAGTCAGTCAGTCAGTCAGTCAGTCAGTCAGTCAGTCAGTCAGTCAGTCAGTCAGTCAGTCAGTCAGTCAGTCATACAAAATTACAAATGCAGAAACACACACTCGCGCGTGCACAAACACACACACACCTACACACACACGCACACACGCACACACAAACACGCACGCACGCACGCACGCACACGCACACGCACACGCGCACGCACACACACACACACACACACACACACACACACACACACACACACACACACACACACACACACACACACACACACCACACACACACACATTTCACATTTTAGGCGAAAAGAAAAGGCATATCAAGAAAACAAAGTCACATGAATGCGTATCATAGTGTCGCTTCGCCCTAAAGTGCAAAGCAGCACATACACAATGTGCAGAAGATAAAACCAGAGTATGAACATATGTACAAAGAATTCCATGACACATTAGATTACAATTTATCAAACAAATATATTTTCAAATTATGTTTAAAAGCTAACTTTGAAGGGCATAATTTTAAAAAAGATGGCAAGTTATTCCATGTACATCCTCCAGAGTATGTCAAACTTGATTTGTACAAATTGTTATGGGGTTTTGGGAAAGAAAGCTTGTGAGTGTGTCTATTGTCATTGTTTGTAAAATTCCGCGTGATTTTATTAGGAGCCAGCCCATTTACAACGTTGTACATGCATAGACATTTATTGAAAAAAAGTCTGTCTTTGAATGGAAGAATGTTCAAACGTTTATAATCATTTCCAGTTAGGCTATTTGATTTTAAAAGTATTAGTTTTACAGCTCTCTTGTGCAAACGATTGATGTGCTTTAAATTAGATTCACTAGCATTATCCCATAAAGTGGAAGCATAATTGATAAGTGATAAAATATGAGCATGGAAAAATAGCTTTCTTGAGTGAAGATCCAAAAAATGCTTTATTTTTGCTAACTGGTAGATTCTACTAGAAATACGTTTTCCGAGTTCATTTAGGTGATTATGCCATGATATATCGTTGTCAATAATAACTCCTAGAACCTTGTGTGATGAAACTTCTTCTATTGTCTGGTCCTTGACATACAATGGAGGAAACATGGAATTCATCTTCTGCCTTTTCTGACGGGTGGCTATATACATACATTTAGTTTTCTTTGCATTTAGAGCCATGTGGTTTATTTCTGTCCAATTTACCAGCCTGTCAATATTGCTTTGCAGGTCAACAACTAATTCGTTAGGGTTACCACTATTTGATTGTAAAGAAGTGTCGTCGGCGAACATCTCGCTACAACACTGAAGATATAAAGGTAAATCATTAATATAGATAGAGAAAAAGAGGGGTCCTAAAACTGACCCTTGAGGAACTCCATGCTTCAACAGGGTTAAGTTTGATCTTTTGGAATTGTTTTCAACAAGTTGTTTACGATTGGTTAGAAACGATGAAATAAAATTTAAAGATCCATCAGATAGGTTGTAATGAGTGAACTTTTTAAGAAGATGTGAGTGGTTGATGACATCAAAAGCTTTGGCGAAATCTATGAATAGTACGCCCGTGAATTCGTTATTATTTATGTTAGAAAGACATTTATCAATAAGCTGTATTAAAGATGTGTGGCAGGAGTGATTTACCCTAAAACCAGATTGATTTTCGTGTAATAAATCATACTGAGTCAGATGAGAGTACAAATGAGATTGTACATGCTTTTCTAAAGGTTTCGATATAATACTTAGGATTGAAATGGGTCTGTAGTTAGATGGAATGGCACGATCACCACTCTTGTATAATGGAATTACTTTAGCTAGCTTAAATCTTTGAGGGAAATGTTGTTTTTCTATGCATAAGTTATAGATATAGGTGAGCGAGTCCGCAATAGCGATGGCAGCAATTTTTAATATCTTACCATCAATTCCATCCAAATCACGGGTTCCAGATGGTTTAGAATGTAATAGTAATTTCAATACATCGTTAATTGAAATGAATGGTATTGTGAAAGACGACTGGATGTGTTTTGACTGACAGAATTCTTGAAGCTTTTGTAAATCGTTTTCATCTGTTTTATCATTCACTATAATATCATTAGCCACGTTTGCAAAGTGTATGTTTAGATCATCTGCTGAAATATCTTTTACTGGATCTTGCTTTTTATAATTTCTATTCGTAAGCTTGTTAATGGCATTCCATATTGATTTAGAGTTTTGTGAGCTACATATTAAATTTTGGTAATATTTCATCTCTGCTTTCCGTTTCATTGAGTTTATTTTGTTTCTTAATGCTCTAAATTCTTTTTCATTGGTTTTATCGAAATTATCTCGCTTGTATCTGGCATCATCAATCTCCTATATCGAAATTATCTCGCTTGTATCTGGCATCATCAATCTCCTTATTGATCCAGGGTGGTTTGATTGAATGTTTAACCCTTTTCTTTACAAAAGGAGCGTGTCTGTTATATACGGAAACGAAGGTATCTATCCAAAAATCAACAGCATCATCGACATTCCTAATTTGGTAGACGTAATCTAATCCTGAGTTAAGCAAATCATTTATGAAGGCATTTTCGTCAAAATGGGTAAAACATCTATAATAGATTTCTTTATGTCCAGTTTTAGGAATTTTAACACCTTTTTTCAACCAGGTAATACAGACAGAAGAATGGTCACTACAACCGGTTGAAACAGAACAAGTTTCAACTATATTTGATTTAGTATTAACGTATACGTGATCTATTAGAGTTGCGGTGTTTTTTGTTATGCGTGTTGGGCGATCTATTATCTGCTCTAACCCATGAGTTGCATAAATATGAGGCCATTTAATATTAGGAACTATCAGATCTATGTTAAAGTCGCCTAGAATAATAATTTCTTTGGAATCAAAGTTAGCTGCATCCATCATCAAATTATATCGATCAAACCAGTCAGCGGTCTCGGCTGGATTTCTATATAGAAAACCAACCATGACGGGTTTACAATGTTTAAGATTAATTTCTATCCAAACAGATTCTACGTTAAAATTTTCTAATTTTGTTAGCCTTTTATAGTTCACTGATTTAGCACAGTATAAAAGTAAGCCAGTTGATTTAGGTAAAATAGGATCGAGCCGAATTATGTCATAGTTAGGCATTGCCATATCACTATCTGGAATAATGCTTATTAGTCTGGATTCGGCTATACAAAAAATGTGAAAATTGTTTCCATTATTGTGTAAAATTGTTGCGATGTCATCAAGCTTATTCCGTGCACTATTAATGTTTAGATAACCTACTCTGAGTCCGGTTTTTTTAGAGGGCCATGTATCTACTGTAGTAGTCATTCTGTTAGAAATATTGAACACACTGTTGGCCCACAATAATACTTAAACACATTTAAACATAGCAAACTACGTTAACTGATTGAAAACACTAGGCAAATTGCAGACTAACAAAGTGACTAGCAATGCGTACTGTCCAAACATACAAAGGGTGGTCAGGGGGGAAGGGAATAAGGGACAGTGGCAAACACATGTAAAGACAACGCAGTCAGGATTATATATACAACTGACTAGCAATGCGTCCTGTCCAAACACACAAAGGGTGGTCAGGGGGGAAGGGAATAAGGGACAGTGGCAAACACATGTAAAGACAACGCAGTCAGGATTATATATACAACTGACTAGCAATGCGTCCTGTCCAAACACACAAAGGGTGGTCAGGGGGGAAGGGAATAAGGGACAGTGGCAAACAAATGTAAAGACAACGCAATCAGGATTATATATACAACTGACTAGCAATGCGTACTGTCCAAACACACAAAGGGTGGTCAGGGGGGAAGGGAATAAGGGACAGTGGCAAACAAATGTAAAGACAACGCAGTCAGGATTATATATACAACTGACTAGCAATGCGTCCTGTCCAAACACACAAAGGGTGGCCAGGGGGGAAGGGAATAAGGGACAGTGGCAAACAAATGTAAAGACAACGCAATCAGGATTATATATACAACTCACAAAAACACCTCATACAAACCAGAGAGAAACACGTCACAAAATAGCGAACTAACTTTACGTGATGGAAAAAAAACAAAAAACAAGAAACCAATGGCACAAAAAGCGCAAAATCAAATCAACACTTCATCCGGTATCCCACAGAACGAAACGTGAAATGCCCAAAAATGCAATACAAAATCAAATGCTCACTAAGAAAAAACCAGGGCTGCAAGTAATCCACGTGCAACACACAACCAGTACAATGTACTGGGCATTGGGGCAAGCATGCTTATGCACATATATATATATCATGTCAACAAACCTACACACACGCGCGCGCGCGCACGCGCACACACACACACACACACACGCGCGCGCGCGCGCGCGCGCGCGCAGGTACGCACGCACGCACAAACACACACTCATTACTAACATAATTCCAAACTACTACAGGAAACATAAAGAATACAGCTTTGGAAGAATTCTGTATCCTGGATTTTTCAGTCATTTTCATATTTTAAAATGTTTACTTAATTACTCTTTCGCGCATGCACTTACACATACGCACGCACGCACACGTACACACACACACACACACACACACACACGCGCGCGCGCGCGCGCGCGCGCACGCGCACGCGCACACGCGCACACGCGCACACACGCGCACGCACGCGCACGCACGCACGCACACACACACACACACACACACACACACACACACACACACACACACACACACACACACACACACACACACACACACACACTGACGCGCGTGCGCAAGCTTGCACGTACGCACCAGAAACATAACCAAAATAGGCCTATTGTCAGAACACGTTATTAGTAATCTAGTACCTCACTTCTTGGAATACAAAAACAAACACACAAAAACTGCTTTGCTCAACTATGACCGTCACAAATTGGAAGGCCCACTGGAAACAGATATTATCGAAAATACGTTATGATATAACAAACACGTAGACTACAGTATCAATGGATGTCGATATGAAACATTATTAGGGAAAGAAA
>JAGGCT020004139.1:120020-130020 GCA_017654935.2 Phymorhynchus buccinoides
GAGACAACCTCTTGGACCTGGTGTTTTCAACTCTGCTGAAAGCCTCCACCAGCATACCAGGACTGTCGGACCATGATATGGTTGTGAGCGATTTCTGCATCAGGCCATTCCAGGTAAAAACACCTCCAGGGCAGACTGGGACGAAATGAGGAGAGCAGTGATGACATCTCAAAGAAAGTCGCCTCACAGAGTGAACAAGGAGCGGACGTCAACACCCTTTGGGAAACGTTCCGGGACGAACTATCAGAGGCTACGGAGAAGAATATGCCATCTGTTCTCCGCTCAGGAAGACCCAGGTTGCCCTGGCTAAGTGGAAAGCTACGCCGCTTGATCAGGAAAAAGAGAAGACTCTACAACCAGGCCCGCCGGACAGGAAACTGGGATAATTTCAAACATGTCCAGAAAGAGTGCAAGCGATCCATCAGGCGAGCAGAGGCTGACTTTCTAAACAGTGTCATCAACAAAGGACTTGATGAAAATGACTCCAAACCTTTTTGGAAGTACGTCAAGGCCAAGAAGCAGGACAATGTAGGAGTTGCGCCTCTGAAAGCCACAACATCTCCGCCTCCGAGTCCCTTCCTCCCACAGTTTCCTTCCCTCAAGGGCCTCCATATAGGAAGAGAAGAGGTGGAAAAACTATTAAAGAACATCAACCCATCCCAAGCTGCAGCCCCGGACAACATCCCTAATAGAGTCCTTAAGGAGTGCGCATCCCAGCTGGCAGAAGGACTGACAATTTTTTTTCAGAAATCAGTCAACACTGGAACGCTGCTGGATGACTCGCACACAGCCAACATCGCGCCAATCTTCAAGAAGGGGGACAGGCACATGGCATAAAATTACCATCCTGTCTCTCTAACGTCAGTGACCAGCAAGCTCCTGGAGCACATCATCTGCAGTCACCTGATGCAGCACTTAGAGAAAAACAAGATTTTCACCAACCTGAACCATGGTTTTCGTCGGGGCTTCTCTTGCGAGACACAGCTGGTCACCACTGTTCATGACCTTTGCCAGAGCTTTGAGAAGAATGTACAGACATATGTAGCCATTTTGGATTTTTCAAAGGCCTTCAACACTGTTCCCCATACAAAGCTCTTGGAGAAGATTGAAAGTTAAGGGCGTCGCACACTAGCGTCAAGATCTCGAGATCGCGGCGATTTTTTGCTGCAAGGCGCAGTTTGATGCGCCGCTTGTGTGTGAGAGATTCGCGGCGCAGCAGGATTTTTGATGCCTAGCTGCGCGATTTTTTGTTGCTCGAGAATAGATGCGGCTCTAAATTTGATGCTCAAGATCGCAGAGATCGTGAAACTAGCCAATCACAACGGACGGAAGGACCATAACTCTGATTGAAGAAAAAAAAAATGGCAGACTTGCTCGAACCAGAAATAAAGCGTCTGATCACTCTGTATAAGGAGCAGGAAAACCTTTATAACTTCAACCTGCCAGCGTACCATGACAGGGACAAAGCAAAGGAAAGCTGCCAGTACATCGCAGCAATGATGGGAAAGGGCTGGGACAGTAAGTGTGTGTGTGTGTGTTTTTGGTGTCTGCTACTGCCAGTGCTAGTGTCATGCTTGTCGAATGTAAATAGATCTAATTCGTTGAAATCATTCATTTCATTTGCAGATGCTAATAATTCTCTCGGATCAAATAACTCGCCAGCCATTTGAAATACGTATTTTTTGCTTGTTATGAAACAGAAATAAGGATGATATTAATCCGAAACGTTTCCTTATACAGAAAAAAATCAATTCTTGTTCTTGTGTAGAAATCTAGGGGGCCTATTGTTTCTTGCCTTTATGATCGAATGATGTCACTGTCATGACGTCGTTGTCCCATTGCTCTTTTACGTCAATTAAAACGTAAAATTCATACTCTCGCATCTCATCGCCCAACCACCCATTCACTGATTTCACGCAAAGATTTTCTAAGCTCTTTGTTTTACGTAAGCGCCTGGGAAAAAGTAAAGTAATATCATACCTTGCGATAGAAAAGGCCGTGGTACAGGTACTTGGTACGGACTGCAATAATTTTTATCGGTACAGCACACACACACACTCACGCGCGGTAAAAACAGACGTCAGTCTGTCTAAACGGAACCTCTGATCATAATACAGAATGGAGATCTTCAAAAACAGAATATGGCTGCATTTTTGGCAGGATACAAATGTAGGCCTAATATGCATAGGCCTAATATGTATATGCTAAACTCCGCCCATAGCCTTTTTGATTTAAAGTTATGTGCTTAGAAGACTGGGGGTGCTCACAGATGTGTGGATGAGAAGAAGAGAAGAAATACTGAAAATTAAAGAGGATGAGGAATACAGTGTACTAATATGTTTGGATGTCCTTGTGTAAGCAGCACGCAAAAGACAAGTATGTAGTGACAGACATAAAATCATTAACAAATGTCAAATTAACTGTAACAGTCTATATGCCATCTAAGATGGCATGCACACATTCAGACTGAAAAAGACACATTCATAGTTCCAAATGCCAAATCAGCAAGTATTGAATGTATTTATCCATCATTTAGTTTTCAAAATCAAGACCATCAAATCTTTGTCCTGTACACAAATTCCGCTTTACATTGCTATTGAACATCATTATATGAATGTATCATGGTGTATATAATTCATACACTCACACACTTTCACACGCACAACATGTTTTTTAACTCACCAAAAATCAAAAATGCTATGAAATGAATACAAAAAAGTTACTGTATTGTCATACACTCACCTAACCATGTTCTAATAAATAATT
This sequence comes from Phymorhynchus buccinoides, assembly GCA_017654935.2. Lineage (NCBI taxonomy): Eukaryota > Metazoa > Mollusca > Gastropoda > Neogastropoda > Raphitomidae > Phymorhynchus > Phymorhynchus buccinoides. Next base: position 122,787 of record JAGGCT020004139.1, read on the forward strand.
TTCAAGCGAAATCATGTCCTTATCCCTCTCAAAAATGTTCTGTGATTTTAGATTACCAAAAAACTTGTGTCCAATCTGACAATGGTCTGTGATTGTTTTCTCAAATTTGTTTTCGGTGAAAGCAACAAAAGCCAAATTGAAGTGGCTGCGAAACGGCTACACCCGAAACGCTGGTGTAGTGAAGGCCAGCAAGAAGAGTGGGGCTTCACGAGATGATGTCTTTAAAGTCCGGTGGCGGTGGTTCGAAGATCTGGAATTTTTGAAGTCCTACTGCAAGTTGTCTACCAAAGGCATCTCCAACTTGGTAAGCTGAAGTATTGTTATACTACATTCATTTGGAAAGGCAAATTGAGGCCAAAAGATGACAAATTCTTAAAATGTACATTCTTATTAAAATAATTGTTGCTTAGAATGAAAACATTAATAAGGGTGTCGCTGAGTAAAAGATAAGTCAGGCATTTTGTTGTGCCTTGTCCACAATCAAGGTTAAGGTTGGCATGGTCACCATTTTTCTATGGGACCTTGCCATGACCATCAAAAACACCTCTAGACCAAATTTCAAATTGATTCTGCGACGATCGCAGAACCTTTTGCCAACAGTATACTGGGTAGACTATGAAAACAGACTGCAAATCCCCAAAGCAAAATAATGTCGGTTTTCTTCCAAATGACTGACAAGTAACAACCTGAGAATACTTGCTTAGAAATTATTTTATTAACCAACAAATGTGTTACTGAGAAAAACTTTCTTTCTGCTTGTTTTTCAGTAACTGCTTTGACTGCTTGTTTTTCAGTAACTGCTTTGACTTCTTAGCTAAATGCGTCTGCTGAATGGTCACGAAATGATTGAAGTTTGTATAAATCGGTTGTTTTAAAGAAATTCATAATATTCAGCAAATTGATTATCACCCGCAGAGTTTACGGAGCGGAGTGATATTGTTTTTGTTGTGTAAGTGGCTGTCTATGTATGTATGTATGTATGTGTGTTTGTTAACAGCATATCACCATGAAAAAATAAAGATAGGAAGATGAAATTTGATGTGCATGAGACTATGTACTGTATATGTGCTTTTTGGGGTAAAAATCAAAGTCAAGGTCATGACCTTGATGTATGACCTTAAAAACAAAAAAATCTATTTTTAGCCATATCTCAGGCACCAATCAACATAGGATGTTGAAACGTGGTATAAAGGTGGTTTGGTTTATGATCCTTTCAAATAATAACCAATCAATTAACCAATCAAGGTCAAGGTAACATTCGATAAATGTTCAATCTAGTTTATTCATGTAAAATTTTGTTGCACAATAATGATTTTCTTATTCACTGCAATTATGATCAAACTCGATTCAAAAATGAAATGTCCATACATTTGAAATACAGTGGTACTGTTAACCGCCGTTTTCTCCAAATTCCGCCGTTTTGTCTATAGACCGCCGTTCAACCACTGGTCAACCACATCCATTCATTTGAACTCCTAATACACTAATTTGCAGTCAAACAGTGAAAACAGGCCAAATTGACCTCTGGTCAGTGACACTGACCACTGGTCAACCACATCAAAAATTGTTCATTTGAACTCCTAATACACTAATTTGCAGTCAAACAGTGAAAATAGGCCAAAGTGACCACTGGTCAGTGACACTGACCACTGGTCAACCACATAAAAAATTGTTCATTTGAACTCCTAATACACTAATATGCAGTCAAACAGTGAAAACAGGCCAAAGTGACCACTGGTCAGTAACACTGACCACTGGTCAACCACATCAAAAATTGTTCATTTGAAATCCTAATACACTAATTTGCAGTCAAACAGTGAAAATAGGCCAAAGTGACCACTGGTCAGTGACACTGACCACTGGTCAACCACATCAAAAATTGTTCATTTGAACTCCTAATACACTAATTTGCAGTCAAACAGTGAAAATAGGCCAAAGTGACCACTGGTCAGTGACACTGACCACTGGTCAACCACATCAACAATTGTTCATATGATCTCATAATACAATAATTAGCATTCAAACAGTACAATTAGGCCAAAGTGACCAGTGTCAGTGGTCAGCTTGTTATTCATTTTATTTAACAAAGATTTTTTTAATAATGAGAACTTGTCAAGAATGAGTTTTTATAACTCCAACTTTTATTTGGACAAAACGGCTGTTCAAAATCTGGCGCCGTTTTGTCCAACCCGTCGTTTTGTCTTTAGACAAAACGGCGGATTGTTGAACCGCCGTTTTGTCCAAATCATAATAGAAAATTTGGACAAATTGGCGGAATTTCAATAGACAAAACGGCGGTTAACAGTACCCCCCTTATAAGACTTTCAAAAATCACCAAAAATTATGTCTTATCAGACAGAGGTAGTATAAAGGGAGTAATTTTAATAGTTACAAAGACTAGCAATGTCTCGGGGAAGCAAGTCTGTTAAGGCAAAAGTCTTATAATGGGAAGTCTTATAAGGAGTGTACCACTGTACAAGAAAGGCGCACATCTCAATTTAACAGTTGAAATACTCACAAAAGTTAGATTTGACTTCCACTCAGTGACATACATGTCTGACTTGTTTTTTCTAACCACTTAGCTGCTTCCAAAGCTTCCTTTTTTATTTATTGCTGTGAGTCAAATATGACAAATACAGTATATACATAAAGTACATTTTGTGAAAAACACACTATTTTCCTGTTATTCAACAATGTTCATTCCCTCAATTATGTAAAAACATGGAGTGAAATGTATAGAACTTTCAAAATCAATGGCTAATATTGTCTGCACTGCAGATTACTTCTTCTTGTACCATGGCTCAAATACCCCAGGAATCATCCAGCAGCCACAGCAAAACAGCACCAGCTGAGGATAAGAACATTACCTGATCGGACATATTTTATTCCAATTATATTAGCCTGCCACATGGGCATCACTCAGGCTTCGGGGATATGTCAGATTAATAATAAGGCAGACTTCAGATTGTCAAGGCTCATTGGATAAATAAATAAAATTCAAAATGAAAATATTGAAATTTCATAAATGAGTTGCCATACAGGTAACATTGATTATAGCACAAACATCCATTTAACAACAACATAATTCTAGAAGTTACACTAACATGTGAAATAAAAAACCAATTAAGAACATCTAGTGGTATTACTTCAAACATATACAATGGCGCTCACATAAACATGCATGCACACACACACACACACACACACACACACACATACACACCGCACAAACACCCCGCACACGCACACACACATACTACTACTACTTGCACACATGTTAAAGAATTGCACGTTATATCAAAGAGTAATACATTGCATGTATCAATCAAATTAAAACTAATTGTAGTGACACACATGTAAAAATAAATCGTGATCTTGTGGAAGGAAGACAATTTTGCACAACAATAACAGTTTCAAAGGATGATCAACAATCAAAACCCAATCTCGAAAAGTGGAGATTTTTATAATAGTCAATTAATCAATTAGTAAATCAATACTAATCTAAATCATGCAACTTTTTGAGGAAGGAGTAGGGCAACCAACCTTTTCATGCATGCATTATGAATGAATGCTTTAGTTCAATGTGCACACGTCTTGTGGTTGTCGCTCGGCTTAAACAAGCTAAACACTCCAGGAATCATTCCAACAGATGAAGCACTTACACAGATTATGGTACAAATGCACCAGCTGTGGATGAGAACATTATTAGTGGGTGTCCGTTGTCATCACCCCGCCACATAGGCAGCCACAATCCAGCTTCTTGTACCCTGGCTTAAAGACTCCAGGAATCATCCCAACATCAAAAGCACTTAATGTTATGGTACAAATGCACAGCTGTGGATCCATGAGAACATTAGTTTGTGACTGCTTTTTATGAAAAATGGAGATGCCGTACAAGTTAAATCGCAAGAAGAGGGGAGACAGGGACAAACAGATTGGAAGTGAGGTAATCGAATGTAGCATTCGAGCATCACCCGCGTCGCCCGGGTAACATCCCTTATCTCGCTTAACTACATGGCTTACCTACAGTCTTTACCTACCTTGCTGATTTTCAGGTTTCAAGGACATACGTCAAGGTCATGACCCTGACCCTGACCCCAAAAGGCACATCCCCAGTAGCTAGCCTACATGCCCACCAAGTTTCATCTTCCTATCTTTATTCCTTCATGGTGATTTGCTGTGGACATACACACACACATACATGTATACATACACCAACAGCCGGCCACTTACACAACAAAAACAATATCACCTTCGCTCCGTAACACTCTGCAGATGATGATGATAATAATATACATAGGAGAAAAAGAATAGTGAGAGAAAAAAAGTGTTGTTCTCACCCGCGGGAGGTAAAAGCTGAATGTAAGCCACATAGTTAAGCGAGGTAAGGGATGTAACCCAGGCGACGCGGGTGATGCTCGAATGCTACATTCGATTACCCCCTCTTCTAGTTATCACCCGCGGAGTTTTACGGAGCGAAGATGATATTGTTTTTGTTGTGTAAGTGGCTGTGTACGTATCTATGTATGAGTGTGTGTATGTGTGTTTGTCCGGAGCAAATCACCATGAAGGAATAAAGATAAGAAGATGAAACTTGGTGGGCATGTAGGCCAGGTAATGGGGATGTGCCTTTTAGATCAAGGTCACGACCTTGACGTATGACCTTCAAATGACCATGAAAACTGAAATTCACGAGGGGAGGTAATTTGCCATGTAAGCGACGTCTTTAGGCGAGGTAAGGGATGTATATTGACGCAGGTGATGCTCGAATGCTACATTCGATTACCTCCTATCTAGTTTTATATTATTTTCAGAAGAAAAAAAACATGTGAAAAAGCACAACACCTCTTTCTTTCTGCATGTTTGTTCAAAATAGAATTATACTTCCTACAGAATTGTACAGACATTGCATTTCTCAAATCATCTCAACCGCAACTTGGTTATCACGACATTTCACGCAGTCAATGGATCATTTCCATCTAAGTTCACTGCAAGCTGCGACCAAACACAAGCATTTCTTGCCATGGAACCTGTCCTTCTGCATTGACGTATTCAGTTATTTCATTGCGCACCCAGCGAGCATCATAGCCGCTCCTGTTCCCAGCTTGCTGGTGAAGATTTTCAAAAATCCTCTGTTGGTTCTGTCGCCATTCCCCATCAATGTTTTCATGTGAGATGGGATGTTCTCTGTCAACAAACGATGGTGGAGCAAACTGGGCATCTCGTCTGGTCATCAGGAAATTGTGGAGGGCAAGACATGCCATGGTGAGAGTTGTGGCATGTTCTGGTGAAAGCCGTATGGCTCTCTGAAAAATGCCGAATCTTGCTGCCAGAATGCCAAAGACGTTTTCTGACAGTCGACGTGCTCTTGACACCCGGTAGTCATATAGTCTGTTCTTGCGCCGTTCAATTTCTGCTGGATCATCATTTTGCCCAGTGGACATGACAACAGTCCGAAATGGGTAGGGCTTCATCAGGTAGGACTTGAGTGGAAATGCGTCGTCACCAACAATGAAGTGCGGAACAGGATTCTTTCGTTCTGGCAGAGGTTTGGGGTCAGGGATTCCCAAAGTGTTCCCCTCCAGGCCTTCAGCCAGTGAGGAATCTCTGAAGACACCTGCATCGCCTGCTCTCCCATTGCAGCCTACACTAAACCATGTAATCCTGTAGGCTGCATCCACTAAGGCCAGAAGAATGATGCTGTGGTATCCATCATAGTTGAAGTACGCAGATCCTCTTCCCGGTGAAATGATCTGTATATGCTTCCCGTCAAGTGCGCCGATGCAGTTAGGAAGTTGCCATTTTCTTTCAAACTGGGTAGCAATTTCATTCCACTGAGCTGGGGTACTTGGGACCTGAAACACATCAGCAATACAAATTTTTTTTTTTTTCAATTTCCATCAAATAATTATTGGTGTTGATGTTTGTGTGTTTCAGCCCCTCTCAGACACACAGCAAAGTCAGTTAAATGACAGTCAGCTGACAGACACCCAGTTGGATTGTGATGCTGAAGAAGAGGACCCACTGGAAGAAATGCTCCAAGAACCAAGAAGCCAGCACAGCACAGCCGACGCTGACATCCACGTCCTGGTTGAACGCAACAGGCAGGAACACTGTTCAACTGCAAGAGCTCTATTTGGGAATTCAGTGCAGCCCTCAACCCCATCCGGAAGCCAATATGGACAACCGCAGCCCTCCACCCCATCCACGAGCCGCATTGCACCTCCACCAGACTTTGCACTGCTTGATCGAAAGCGCAGGGCCCCAAGTGACTCCGGGCCTCTCTGCTCTGTCATGGCAGACATTGCTGGCTCCTTCAAGGAGAGAATGGAGCGAAGAAAAGAAAAGGGGAGCAGCAATGAAAATGCGAAATTCTGCTCGTATCTGGCTTCACAGCTGGACAAGATGACGCCTATTGCCCAGCTCAAAGTAAGAAAACAAATTCAAGACTTCGTGCATGATGCACTGTTGGAAGAGATTGAAAACAACAACAGCTACGACTAGACTAACCAACTTTACTCTTAGAGTGATTTGTGTGTGTGTGCCTGTTTCTGCCAAGAAGGTTATGTTTTTACCGGTGTCTTTCTAGTCATGTCACACATTTATGCAGGATTAAAGGTGTTTCAGTGAACATGCCGTTTTCTAGTCATGTCACATGTTTATGGCAGAATTAAATGTGTTCTTGTTTTGGTTCAGGCTGTTATTACAGATGGTGTTAACGTCTTGCTGTTTATTTGTCTTAAGTTTCAATAGCAAGGTTTAATGCTTTCAGTGCCAAGGGTATTTTATCTCTGACAGGGATACATTTAAAAAAAATTCCAGTAGGATGCATTTTCATAAAACAATAATCAAAGTTGGCGTGGTAGTTTCCTATAGTATATTTATCCATTTCTGAAGTAAGGACATTTTCAATGTAGTCTTTAACCCATTCAGTACCGAGGTCATTTTGATTATAAATAATTATAATTACCAAAAAATGCTAGTTTGGGGTATTTATATATGTAATATACAAGAAATTTGTGTAATGGTTTCTTATTGTGTATTTATCAGTTTCTTACATAGGCATATTTACAATTCAGCATTTAACCTCTTCAGTGCCAAGGACATTTTGATTACAAGCAATTATGTTGTTAAAAAAGTTATAGTGATGAAGCTTTGTATGTAACAAGGAAGAAATTTGACCAGAAAGTTTCTAGAGCTGTGTTTATCTAGTTCTGACATAGGGATATTTTCA
>JAGGCT020004139.1:135020-139107 GCA_017654935.2 Phymorhynchus buccinoides
ATTTTTTAGACAATAAAACATGTAATAAACCATGCATTATAGTTTTTCAAATCCAAGTGGGCAATCTAAAGACTTGATCTATTTTCGTCTGTGGGTCCCATTGGGCACCCTTCTGGGTTTTTTGGTTGTTGTTTTTTTTCCATTTTAGTATTCATTTTTGAAAACACATTTTTATATTTCTGTACACCTGGCACTCTTCGGGGTTTTTGGAGTTTGTTTTCATTTTCGTCTGTTGAGTCCATTGGAGCACCTTCGGGTTTTTCTTTGGTGTGTTTTCATTTTAGTCTGTGGGTCCCATTGGCCCGTCGGTCTTTGGGGTGGGGGTGGGCGTGTGTTTGTGTGTGTGTGCGTGTGCGTGTGCGTGTGCGCGCGTGAAATAGAAGCTTGCATCATGCACTGAGGCAATTAGTATCATTAATTAAAATGATATTGAAAAAATCATTTTGTGAACCTTGGTAATTTAGCTAGTGCCGGGCAGCGCGCATACCTGTGAAGATTCTGTGCTTGTCCTGCTGTACCGTTCGGGTATTGTTTACTTTGTCTGCGCGTTTTCGTGGTTGTGTGTGCACCAGCTGCTTGTTAAGCGGTGTTTTGGCGCGCGGTCAGAGGTGTCTGTCTCTGTCGAACGCTGCTGGTTTGTGGTAGAGGCCAGACACCTGGTGCCCTGACCTGGTTGTAGCATGGCAAGGCTCTCCCACGTCCACTGCAGTGGGTGCCCGAGTCCTGCAAGAATTTCCACATTCAACATTGATTATTTCTCCGTTACAGTTGAAATTTACAAAAGCCCGGAAATTTGCAATGTTTACTAGTTTTGTAAATTAAACTGAAACCTATTCAACAAAAATAAGTAGAATTGAGGTCTACTATATTTATTGATATGGTCCACTCTTATTGGTCTTTAATATTTCATCTATGCATTTTGTCAATATGCGAAAATTAGCTGTAACAGTGGAAACATGCCCTCCTCAAACATTTTCGAAAAAGTAGATATTTTGTCAAACACTTAGGTCAGTTCACATTAGTACGGTAAGTTCCGTACGGAACCCTAAATGAGTGGGAGAAGAAGGCTAACGATTAACGCATAAGGGGACATTCGACCCATCTTTTCCTCTTCTTTGTTTTCACTTATTTATGGATTGCGCACGGGTTTAGGCATGGAATTCGCTTATGTGTACACGGTCCTTAGCCTGCCCGTGTCCTTTTCCCATTGGTTTGGTGTGCTGCTCAGTAACTGATATAATGTTGACACAGGACATACGTTTGTGTTTCTTTTGAACATTGTTTTGATATTTTGTTGCCCTCCACACGATTTCAAAAATCGTCAGAGAATCCCTGAGCCTGGCCCTTGAGTTCTCTGACATCCAAACAATGCATAGGATTTCTGTGGCTGGTGATTAAGGTGTAACAAACAATTAAATATACTAATTTATGTGACTTCTGTGGTCAGTGTAAAAGAAAGGAGCTAGGACATGGATCTTCTTCCATAATTCAGTAACTCCTGTGTGGCTTTGTGTTATGAACACCTGAAATGTACCAGCCAGTGAAAGTGTACTAACACGTGTCTCTGTGCTTTCATGCAGGGAGTAAGGGTGCTGACACTGGGCCCCCTGTGTGATCAACACTGACCATTTCCACTCTGAGGCCTATCCACTGTTCTATGTGATACATGCTCCAGGAACGATGAAGGGCTGACCTGGGCCAGCCTGATCTCCTCGAGTCCAAGCCAGGGTCTGTGACCTGGTGCAGGCCTGGCGGTGTGGAATGAACACGACCATGGCCACTCTGAGGCCTAATCCACTGTTCTATGTAGCATACATGCTTCAGGAATCAAAGAAGGGTGCTGACCTGGAGCCCCTGATCTCCCCCAGAGTCCAAGAAGAGGGTCTGTGACTGGTGCAGCCTGGCTGTTGTGATGAACACTGGACCATGTCCACTCTGAGGCCTAATCCACCTTTTCTATGTGGTGGCCTGCTCCAGGAACGAGAAGGGTGCTGACACTGGGCCCCCTGATCTCCCGATTCGCAAGCATAGGGTCTGTGACCTGGTGCAGGAGACGTGTGTGGACGCCGGGGCTCAGCTGTTGCTGGACGGCCGGACATCAGGATCCGGCTTATGAGAAAGGGAACCTTGTGGGCCCACCATTCTGCACCAGTCCGATGTAAGATAATTGTGTTGGGATTTGTAAGTTTAAATATTCTGTATTTTATTTGTATTTTCTTGATGCCTATGAGATTTAATCTTGCACTTTGTTGATTGCCTTCCAAAGCACAGCTGCGGTGAAAAGTATGGGGTTTTTTGAGCTGCTGTATTTTCTACGGAAAAAGCAGCCAGTAGCTTTGATATCGGTGTAGCTGCAGTACTCGCCAACATCCAACTCCTGGGAGATTACCACATTGACAGTACAAGCGTGAGATTTGCACCACTGACGATATTAGCAATTTTCTTATGAAACAATTATTATTCAGGTAGGCTGCCGGTGCTACACGGAGGAGATTTCGGCCTTTGCTTCTGCTGGTGATGGAGGTGGAACACCCTGGAGGAGGGCCATCCATATGGTAGGGCCCCAAAGCCCTATTGGGAACAGCACTGCCACTTCACCACAGCGGGGCCTACGGCCCGCAAGTACACATGGGAGTGTGACGTGGGCCAGGTGTGGTCATGTCCCCCATCCCCGGATTCCCGGGCCTGGCCTTTCGCCTTCCTGGGTCACGGGATCCTTCCTGGGGATACTCACTACAGGGGCACGCAAGGTAGGTTGGTTTTTGTTCGCGCGTATGTGCTAGGTTTGTGTGCATTATAAAGATTTTAGTTGTTTCATTCTCATTATCCTGTAGTATTGTTCTCAAGTTTTGTTGTATCGCATACTCTGATGTTGTCTCTAACCCGTTATGAACTGATGTTTTAACAATTGTAAACGATTACTTCTCTGACTCCGTTCATGTATTTTTAAAACGAAAAGAGGGGAAGGTGAAATTGAAGTAGGTAATTAATCAATAGCTTGAATTGCTTGCTACATAGAAGCCAGCATAAAAAACAATAAGCCCGCCCACAAAATGTTAGGGAAACACTTCGCAATCATCAATATTTCGAAAACGACAAAAACTACGTCCTTTAACGTTTAACATTGGTTTTAATTAAATGCTTACAAAATGCATGCAAAGTCGACCAGCAATCTGTTTAGCAGAAACCTTTTTAGATTTATTACTAAACGAGGTACCCTACCTTTTTGAAAATTCACAACATCAGAAATTTCACGAGTATCAAGAATTGTCACTTGAAAGTGTCGAGAGACTCAAAAACGGATATATCCACCAGAACTGGCCATGCACGTTGGCGCAGTATTATCACACGCAGTGTACAAACATCATTGCCTGTCCTGTTGAACCCGCCACTCCAGCTGGGAGCCAACCAGCAGCTGCTCCAGTGTTTGTTGGGGGTATAATTGCTTGCGGTGCTCGACGCCTCAGTTGGTCTCCCAAAGTTTTTCCTGCAGAGTTGAAATTCAGAAACTGCGTATATGCCCGGTCAAGTTAGTCATACCCCCACACCCCCCCCCCCCCCCCACACACCCACACACCACACACAACCCCTGACAGCGGATCCAGTTGTTTGGGACACGACCCTGTGAGTAGCGAACATTGTCATCATGGAACCTTCCCAGAGCAAACACATCAAGTTCTTCCGCAACAGCCGGACCTATGGTCTCGTTGATGAGCCTCGGAGTGTTTAGTATGTCCTCGAACGTGGTATCAGTGGGGTTCTGTATGAGTCGATGAGACTGCCATACCATGATGGACCCCCGCATGGCTTGTCACTTGCTGGATGCAGTCTTGCGATGGCGACCGTTCGCCTGGCTTTAATTCCAGAAGTCCATGAGTCCATTGCATGCGATGATCCTGGGTGATAATATATACTCGTCCGTTTTATCAACTAATGACCCTGTTGAGTATCCATCGTCCCATATTGGCGACACCGGCCCTGGTTGAGCAGCTTTGTGGAGCTGGGAAGTGTGATCGGAGAGGGGTGGGGGGGGGGGAGAGGGGAAGGGATGGTGAAATGGCATAGGGGGGAGAGGGCACGTGGTGCA
>JAGGCT020004139.1:144607-182472 GCA_017654935.2 Phymorhynchus buccinoides
TTCCAGATGGTTTAGAATGTAATAATAATTTCAATACATCGTTAATTGAAATGAATGGTATTGTGAAAGACGACTGGATGTGTTTTGACTGACAGAATTCTTGAAGCTTTTGTAAATCGTTTTCATCTGTTTTATCATTCACTATAATATCATTAGCCACGTTTGCAAAGTGTATGTTTAGATCATCTGCTGAAATATCTTTTACTGGATCTTGCTTTTTATAATTTCTATTCGTAAGCTTGTTAATGGCATTCCATATTGATTTAGAGTTTTGTGAGCTACATATTAAATTTTGGTAATATTTCATCTCTGCTTTCCGTTTCATTGAGTTTATTTTGTTTCTTAATTCTCTAAATTCTTTTTCATTGGTTTTATCGAAATTATCTCGCTTGTATCTGGCATCATCAATCTCCTATATCGAAATTATCTCGCTTGTATCTGGCATCATCAATCTCCTTATTGATCCAGGGTGGTTTGATTGAATGTTTAACCCTTTTCTTTACAAAAGGAGCGTGTCTGTTATATACGGAAACGAAGGTATCTATCCAAAAATCAACAGCATCATCGACATTCCTAATTTGGTAGACGTAATCTAATCCTGAGTTAAGCAAATCATTTATGAAGGCATTTTCGTCAAAATGGGTAAAACATCTATAATAGATTTCTTTATGTCCAGTTTTAGGAATTTTAACACCTTTTTTCAACCAGGTAATACAGACAGAAGAATGGTCACTACAACCGGTTCAAACAGAACAAGTTTCAACTATATTTGATTTAGTATTAACGTATACGTGATCTATTAGAGTTGCGGTGTTTTTTGTTATGCGTGTTGGGCGATCTATTATCTGCTCTAACCCATGAGTTGCATAAATATGAGGCCATTTAATATTAGGAACTATCAGATCTATGTTAAAGTCGCCTAGAATAATAATTTCTTTGGAATCAAAGTTAGCTGCATCCATCATCAAATTATATCGATCAAACCAGTCAGCGGTCTCGGCTGGATTTCTATATAGAAAACCAACCATGACGGGTTTACAATGTTTAAGATTAATTTCTATCCAAACAGATTCTACGTTAAAATTTTCTAATTTTGTTAGCCTTTTATAGTTCACTGATTTAGCACAGTATAAAAGTAAGCCAGTTGATTTAGGTAAAATAGGATCGAGCCGAATTATGTCATAGTTAGGCATTGCCATATCACTATCTGGAATAATGCTTATTAGTCTGGATTCGGCTATACAAAAAATGTGAAAATTGTTTCCATTATTGTGTAAAATTGTTGCGATGTCATCAAGCTTATTCCGTGCACTATTAATGTTTAGATAACCTACTCTGAGTCCGTTTTTTTAGAGGGCCATGTATCTACTGTAGTAGTCATTCTGTTAGAAATATCGAACACACTGTTGGCCCACAATAATACTTAAACACATTTAAACATAGCAAACTACGTTAACTGATTGAAAACACTAGGCAAATTGCAGACTAACAAAGTGACTAGCAATGCGTACTGTCCAAACATACAAAGGGTGGTCAGGGGGGAAGGGAATAAGGGACAGTGGCAAACACATGTAAAGACAACGCAGTCAGGATTATATATACAACTGACTAGCAATGCGTCCTGTCCAAACACACAAAGGGTGGTCAGGGGGGAAGGGAATAAGGGACAGTGGCAAACACATGTAAAGACAACGCAGTCAGGATTATATATACAACTGACTAGCAATGCGTACTGTCCAAACACACAAAGGGTGGTCAGGGGGGAAGGGAATAAGGGACAGTGGCAAACACATGTAAAGACAACGCAATCAGGATTATATATACAACTGACTAGCAATGCGTCCTGTCCAAACACACAAAGGGTGGTCAGGGGGGAAGGGAATAAGGGACAGTGGCAAACAAATGTAAAGACAACGCAGTCAGGATTATATATACAACTGACTAGCAATGCGTCCTGTCCAAACACACAAAGGGTGGCCAGGGGGGAAGGGAATAAGGGACAGTGGCAAACAAATGTAAAGACAACGCAATCAGGATTATATATACAACTCACAAAAACACCTCATACAAACCAGAGAGAAACACGTCACAAAATAGCGAACTAACTTTACGTGATGGAAAAAAACAAAAAACAAGAAACCAATGGCACAAAAAGCGCAAAATCAAATCAACACTTCATCCGGTATCCCACAGAACGAAACGTGAAATGCCCAAAAAATGCAATACAAAATCAAATGCTCACTAAGAAAAAACCAGGGCTGCAAGTAATCCACGTGCAACACACAACCAGTACAATGTACTGGGCATTGGGGCAAGCATGCTTATGCACATATATATATCATGTCAACAAACCTACACACACGCGCGCGCGCACACACGCGCACACACACACACACACACGCGCGCGCGCGCGCGCGCGCGCGCAGGTACGCACGCACGCACAAACACACACTCATTACTAACATAATTCCAAACTACTACAGGAAACATAAAGAATACAGCTTTGGAAGAATTCTGTATCCTGGATTTTTCAGTCATTTTCATATTTTAAAATGTTTACTTAATTACTCTTTCGCGCATGCACTTACACATACGCACGCACGCACACGTACACACACACACACACACACACACACACGCGCGCGCGCGCGCACGCGCGCACGCGCACGCGCACACACGCGCACACACACGCACGCACGCACACACACGCACGCACACACACACACACACACACACACACACACACACACACACACACACACACACACACACACACACACACTGACGCGCGCGTGCGCAAGCTTGCACGTACGCACCAGAAACATAACCAAAATAGGCCTATTGTCAGAACACGTTATTAGTAATCTAGTACCTCACTTCTTGGAATACAAAAACAAACACACAAAAACTGCTTTGCTCAACTATGACCGTCACAAATTGGAAGGCCCACTGGAAACAGATATTATCGAAAATACGTTATGATATAACAAACACGTAGACTACAGTATCAATGGATGTCGATATGAAACATTATTAGGGAAAGAAACCGATATCAATAAGACATACAACAATGTGTGTGTGTGTGTGTGTGTGTGTGTGTGTGTGTGTGTGTGTGTGTGTGTGTGTGTGTGTGTGTGTGTGTGTGTGTGTGTGTTCATGCACTCGTTCATCAGGAATTGACCATGGTAAACCCTGCTCCAATCATCCGCAGTTGTGCGCCACTGACACCTTTTGTGATAACCTACGGACATGTGGTCAGTACTTCTTTCTCTTCTAATATTTTTTTTCCTCCAGTCTTTCTACTTCATTCTCTAAATTATGTCACGATCTTCCATGTGGAATTGTTGATGGAGAGGCGTTGACGTGTCCACTATGTAAATCCGCTAAAGAACACGAAAACACTTTATTTTGTTGTCCAGGTTATCAAAACTAACAAAGTGATTAGATACCAAGAAATACAGTTATTAAACCAAAGCTATATTTACACTAGTTTAATCCTTGCCAGTGCAATGCTATGTAATGTGCTACCTATGTATCCGTTGTTTTTTTGCTATGTGTATCCATGCTGTTATTGTATCCCAATCAGAAGGGGCCTTGGCCTATCTGATTAAACTTCCGCTTCCATCGTCCTCTTCTCCTTCTTGTTGGGGCCCACGATCTTTCAGTTAATAATTCTGGCACCGTTTGGGAGGAACAGACTGAAAAAGAGGAGGTTCCTCCCATTTGACTAAGGATTTGGAGCTACTGCATGAAACATAGTGGTACATACATTTGAGTGACCCAGCCAGCTCGCTCCCGTTCAGCGGGTTTGAGCATAATGCTGAGTTATTACTGGTAACAGGATGTGGGGGTAGGGGGAGGAGGGATGGGGGGAGGGGGGATAGTGGCGATTTACTGTTAATCATCCTGCACCACTGAAGCGCTGGAGGCGACAAAAGTGAGGGAGCAGAGGGAGTCTTGTGGCAAGTCCCTCCAATCCCTGATGGTCCTTGGGAGGAATGAATTTGACCGGTGCGTACTTGGTGCGGTACTGTATTCCTTTAAACTGGAGGACACGACCACGTCCCTGCCGAGGAGGGAGTGACTCTAGCTTGGCACGTGCGCGCACACACACGGACGCTCACGCACACACCTATGAAATGCGAACACTTAGAGTCCGCATAGGCAAGAACATGCATGAAAAAATAAGCACACAAATACATAAAATGGGCAAACACACACGCAGACACACACACACACACACACACACACACACACACACACACACACACACACACACACACACACACACACACACACACACACACACACACACACACACACACATACACACTCGCGCGTACGTGTGTACCAATGTATCTATTGATTTCAATGATGATGTTCATTGCCGCTCCCCTAGGTACGATCATATCACTCCGGTTCTTCGTTCCCTACATTGGCTCCCAGTTCAATCACGCATTGACTACAAAATTCTCCTCCTTGTCTTCAAGTCACTGAATGATCAAGCTCCCCTGTATCTCTCTGATCTTCTTCATCTCTATGTCCCAGCTCGCCAACTATGTTCGTCTTCTGATTCTCGTCTCCTTTCCCTTTCCTCCATTCTGCTGGCCAATGTTCTTTTTTCTGTCAAGCACCATCGTTTTGGAATTATCTGCCTTCTCCTCTCTGACACTCCAACTCAGTCTCCTCATTCAAAACCTCTCTTAAAACCCATCTTTTTCCTGCTGCACCCTAAATATTTGATCAGTTGTCTATCGTTGTGTGCACGTGAGAGAAGATTGAATAAGAAGTTTGTGCAGTGTTGTGGTGTGTGTGTGTGTGTGTGTGTGTGTGTGTGTGTGTGTGTGTGTGTGTGTGTGTGTGTGTGTGTGTGTGTGTGTGTGTGTGTGTGTGTGTGTGTGTGTGTGTTGTGTTGTGTCGTGTCTCTGTGTGAGCATGCATGTGTGCATACATGCGTGCGTGTGTGCTTGTGTGTGTTTTGGTTTTGTGTGTTTCGGGTGTGTGTGTTGTGTGCATCCATGTGTATGTGTGTGCATGTGTGTCTGTATGCATGTGTGTATGTGTGTCTGTCTGTCTGTCTGTTTGCGTGCGTACGTTGTGTGTGAGTGTATTTGTACGTGTATCCTCTAACGTTTGTGTATGTGTGTTGGTGTATGTGGTCAGTCCGTGCAACTCAGTTGCTATGGCTTACTGAATGAAAGATGAATAATGAGTCGGTGTCGATAAATGTGTGTGTGTGTGTGTGTGTGTGTGTGTGTGTGTGTGTGTGTGTGTGTGTGTGGTGTGTGTGTGTGTGTGTGTGTGTGTGTGTGTGTGTGTGTGTGTGTGTGTGTGTGTGTGTGTGTGTGTGTGTGTGTGTGTGTGTGTGTGAGAGAGAGAGTTGCTTTGTATATGCGTTGTTGCTGGTTTGCGTCATTCTTAAACACTATCTTTGTTGTCTATTTGTTGATGAATATTCGATTGTAAAGCGCTTTGGGCTCATTTGAGGTAAAGCGCTATATAAATGTATTCTTCTTATTATTATTATTATTATTATTATTATTAATATTATTATTATTATCATTATTATTGCTGTTGTTTTTGTAAATTTGTTGAAGCGCTCAAAATCGACTCGAGCTGTAACAAAAAATCCATTTGTCTGTCCGGAGCGTCTTGCCAAAACGGGAAATGCAAATGCGAAAAGTTCTCTAATCGCACCGCTGCTGGTCTATGTGGTAAATCAATCTCTCTCTCTCTCTCTCTCTCTCTCTCTCTCTCTCTCTCTCTCTCTCTCTCTCTCTCTCTCTCTCTCTCTCTCTCTCTCTCTCTCTCTCTCTCTCTCTCTCTGTCTCTCTCTCTCTGTGTCCAGAAAGTGAAACTAATCTTTGATAACGTACGCTATTTATTTATGAAAAGAATAAAAAATGACCACACTGAGATAACAAGGGTAGTGCATACATGAGATAGGCGGTATTAATTGTTTTGGATTTGGGCATGGTACATTGGGTAAGTGTAGAAGTAAAATTATTTACCAATTTCTCAGAGTTGTGCCAATGCAATCATATTATTAAAAGGCAACTGTCCGTCCGTCGTCCGTCCGAAACACAGAACGGACCTTATAACTCCGCCGTTTTTCGACCGAATCGCTTCAAATTTGCTATCAGCCCTAACGTCGCGATGGCAACGGCAACCAAGGTGGCCGTGTCATTTGCGCGATTTGGCAAATGCGCGAAACGCGTATCCACCAGCCTCTTGGCGCCCGTATCTCCGGTATTTCTGGACGGATTGCCTTCAAATTTGGAAGGTAGATGACCGGGGACAGTGACTATCTGTGCGCCAAACTGGAAGCGAATCGATGCATATACGCGCGCGATATGCGCCACTTCACCCTTTCATAAGCCGCGGCGAAACGAGACCAGACATTAACTCGAAACTGTGGAACGTGCATGACCAGGTGGGGGTGAGGGGTGGGGGTACGGGGGATGGTTGGGGTGGGGTGGGGGTGGGGTGGGGGGGTGGAACGGGATGAGAGAAGAAGATGGATGGAGGGAGAGAGACAAAAGTAATAATATAATATTTCGCGGACCCGGCGAAACCGGTACTCAGCGTTACTGGTACTTGGCGTTACCGGTACTAGACGTTACCGGTACTCGGTGTTGCGCTAGTGAAAGATAAATAGGCATGTGTCATAAAAATCGTTTTGAATCAGTCGTTCTAAAAGGAGCTTCGGTTTTGTTGAATCATAAGTCTGTTTTTCGCACAGAGGGTGACAGATAAAAGCTTGTGACATTTTTTTCCGAATGAATTCAGAGCTTCAGATTGTTTTCAGACTTCATGGGTCATACGACCCCTGACTACAGAAAATGAGGGGTCATTTTATAAAATGATGGGTCACTCATGTGTTATTTAAATTTAAAACCTAAATTTTTATTATAATGCATCATGCGTATAGGCATATGTGTGTGCGCGTGAATGCGTGCAAGAAAGTGTGTGTATGAACAGAACTGAACTTATATGGTCACAATAAAAAAAAAATCAAGGTATTATTTCACACACCTACAGTATGAGAGAGAGACAGACAGACAGACAGATTGAGAGGGAAAACTATTATTAGCTTAGCACATAAGTTTGCCATCATGAATTGTTGTAGTTGTAAATCTACAAAAAGAAAACAAGGATCATGCACGTTTTTGTGCTTATAAAACCTTTTTTAGGATGACTGAATGAGTATAATGTTATGACGTTTTGTGACCTGATGGGCTTTTTTTAATGACTCTCTCTCTCTCTCTCTCTCTCTCTCTCTCTCTCTCTCTCTCTCTCTCTCTCTCTCTCTCTCTCTCTCTCTCTCTCTCTCTCTCTCTCTCTCTCTCTCCATTCAAGCTTAAACATTGGCATGCGCCAGACAGGCGCATTGAAAACATATGTGTGAACAACAATCTGAAGCTCTGCTGAATGGACAAACGCAAGACACAATAAAAGTTGATTCGTTTACAAAAACGTACCTGAATAGAGTAAAGCTACTAAAATAATGTCTTTTCAAAACTACAGCATAGTTTTTTAGGTAAAGAAATTCTGACCTTGTTGTTACATTATAAAAAATCCGATGTGCCGGTGCCTTTGTTTTTTTTACCTACTGTTTTCGTGCTACACTAAGTATGTGCGTTTTTAGTATACGTCATAATCGTAGCAGCTGTCGACAAAAAGTCGAAGGGACACGAGGCATAGAATGTTTCGAAATTGCATGTACAGACTTGCAAACTTTTATATTCATGCAAAATTGAATCAAACACAAAACCATTTTCTGAACGAAGTTGGCGTTAACAAGCAAAATTGTGTCAGATTTATGAATTTATCAAAACTAAATCTTGACCGTCTTGATGCCTCACTGCAGAAAGTCACCGGAAAAGTGGAGAAGAACATCATCCTGTGTGGCGACTTCAATTGCCCAGATGTGAACTGGAACACTCACACAGTCCCTGCTGGAGCCCCTGAGCGCCCTGTACAGCAGAGACTGGTAGAAATAGTGGAGAAGAACATCATCCTGTGTGGCGACTTCAACTGCCCAGATGTGAACTGGAACACTCACACAGTCGCTGCTGGAGCCCCTGAGCGCCCTGTACAGCAGAGACTGATAGAAATAGTGGAGAAGTATGGGCTGCACCAAGTTCATGATCAACCCACCAGAGGAGACAACCTCTTGGACCTGGTGTTTTCCACCAACCCAACTCTGCTGAAAGCCTCCACCAGCATACCAGGACTGTCGGACCATGATATGGTTGTGAGCGATTTCTGCATCAGGCCATTCCAGGTAAAAACACCTCCAGGGCAGACTGGGACGAAATGAGGAGAGCAGTGATGACATCTCAAAGAAAGTCGCCTCACAGAGTGAACAAGGAGCGGACGTCAACACCCTTTGGGAAACGTTCCGGGACGAACTATCAGAGGCTACGGAGAAGAATATGCCATCTGTTCTCCGCTCAGGAAGACCCAGGTTGCCCTGGCTAAGTGGAAAGCTACGCCGCTTGATCAGGAAAAAGAGAAGACTCTACAACCAGGCCCGCCGGACAGGAAACTGGGATAATTTCAAACATGTCCAGAAAGAGTGCAAGCGATCCATCAGGCGAGCAGAGGCTGACTTTCTAAACAGTGTCATCAACAAAGGACTTGATGAAAATGACTCCAAACCTTTTTGGAAGTACGTCAAGGCCAAGAAGCAGGACAATGTAGGAGTTGCGCCTCTGAAAGCCACAACATCTCCGCCTCCGATTCCCTTCCTCCCACAGTTTCCTTCCCTCAAGGGCCTCCATATAGGAAGAGAAGAGGTGGAAAAACTATTAAAGAACATCAACCCATCCCAAGCTGCAGCCCCGGACAACATCCCTAATAGAGTCCTTAAGGAGTGCGCATCCCAGCTGGCAGAAGGACTGACAATTTTTTTTCAGAAATCAGTCAACACTGGAACGCTGCTGGATGACTCGCACACAGCCAACATCGCGCCAATCTTCAAGAAGGGGGACAGGCACATGGCATAAAATTACCATCCTGTCTCTCTAACGTCAGTGACCAGCAAGCTCCTGGAGCACATCATCTGCAGTCACCTGATGCAGCACTTAGAGAAAAACAAGATTTTCACCAACCTGAACCATGGTTTTCGTCGGGGCTTCTCTTGCGAGACACAGCTGGTCACCACTGTTCATGACCTTTGCCAGAGCTTTGAGAAGAATGTACAGACATATGTAGCCATTTTGGATTTTTCAAAGGCCTTCAACACTGTTCCCCATACAAAGCTCTTGGAGAAGATTGAAAGTTAAGGGCGTCGCACACTAGCGTCAAGATCTCGAGATCGCAGCGATTTTTTGTTGCAAGGCGCAGTTTGATGCGCCGCTTGTGTGTGAGAGATTCGCGGCGCAGCAGGATTTTTGATGCCTAGCTGCGCGATTTTTTGTTGCTCGAGAATAGAACCGGCTCTAATTTTGATGCTCAAGATCGCAGAGATCGTGAAACTAGCCAATCACAACGGACGGAAGGACCATAACTCTGATTGAAGAAAAAAAATGGCAGACTTGCTCGAACCAGAAATAAAGCGTCTGATCACTCTGTATAAGGAGCAGGAAAACCTTTATAACTTCAACCTGCCAGCGTACCATGACAGGGACAAAGCAAAGGAAAGCTGCCAGTACATCGCAGCAATGATGGGAAAGGGCTGGGACAGTAAGTGTGTGTGTGTGTGTTTTTGGTGTCTGCTACTGCCAGTGCTAGTGTCATGCTTGTCGAATGTAAATAGATCTAATTCGTTGAAATCATTCATTTCATTTGCAGATGCTAATAATTCTCTCGGATCAAATAACTCGCCAGCCATTTGAAATACGTATTTTTTGCTTGTTATGAAACAGAAATAAGGATGATATTAATCCGAAACGTTTCCTTATACAGAAAAAAATCAATTCTTGTTCTTGTGTAGAAATCTAGGGGGCCTATTGTTTCTTGCCTTTATGATCGAATGATGTCACTGTCATGACGTCGTTGTCCCATTGCTCTTTTACGTCAATTAAAACGTAAAATTCATACTCTCGCATCTCATCGCCCAACCACCCATTCACTGATTTCACGCAAAGATTTTCTAAGCTCTTTGTTTTACGTAAGCGCCTGGGAAAAAGTAAAGTAATATCATACCTTGCGATAGAAAAGGCCGTGGTACAGGTACTTGGTACGGACTGCAATAATTTTTATCGGTACAGCACACACACACACTCACGCGCGGTAAAAACAGACGTCAGTCTGTCTAAACGGAACCTCTGATCATAATACAGAATGGAGATCTTCAAAAACAGAATATGGCTGCATTTTTGGCAGGATACAAATGTAGGCCTAATATGCATAGGCCTAATATGTATATGCTAAACTCCGCCCATAGCCTTTTTGATTTAAAGTTATGTGCTTAGAAGACTGGGGGTGCTCACAGATGTAAACCTGTGGATGAGAAGAAGAGAAGAAATACTGAAAATTAAAGAGGATGAGGAATACAGTGTACTAATATGTTTGGATGTCCTTGTGTAAGCAGCACGCAAAAGACAAGTATGTAATGACAGACATAAAATCATTAACAAATGTCAAATTAACTGTAACAGTCTATATGCCATCTAAGATGGCATGCACACATTCAGACTGAAAAAGACACATTCATAGTTCCAAATGCCAAATCAGCAAGTATTGAATGTATTTATCCATCATTTAGTTTTCAAAATCAAGACCATCAAATCTTTGTCCTGTACACAAATTCCGCTTTACATTGCTATTGAACATCATTATATGAATGTATCATGGTGTATATAATTCATACACACACACACTTTCACACGCACATCATGTTTTTTAACTCACCAAAAATCAAAAATGCTATGAAATGAATACAAAAAAGTTACTGTATTGTCATACACTCACCTAACCATGTTCTAATAAATAATTTTCAAGCGAAATCATGTCCTTATCCCTCTCAAAAATGTTCTGTGATTTTAGATTACCAAAAAACTTGTGTCCAATCTGACAATGGTCTGTGATTGTTTTCTCAAATTTGTTTTCAGTGAAAGCAACAAAAGCCAAATTGAAGTGGCTGCGAAACGGCTACACCCGAAACGCTGGTGTAGTGAAGGCCAGCAAGAAGAGTGGGGCTTCACGAGATGATGTCTTTAAAGTCCGGTGGCGGTGGTTCGAAGATCTGGAATTTTTGAAGTCCTACTGCAAGTTGTCTACCAAAGGCATCTCCAACTTGGTAAGCTGAAGTATTGTTATACTACATTCATTTGGAAAGGCAAATTGAGGCCAAAAGATGACAAATTCTTAAAATGTACATTCTTATTAAAATAATTGTTGCTTAGAATGAAAACATTAATAAGGGTGTCGCTGAGTAAAAGATAAGTCAGGCATTTTGTTGTGCCTTGTCCACAATCAAGGTTAAGGTTGGCATGGTCACCATTTTTCTATGGGACCTTGCCATGACCATCAAAAACACCTCTAGACCAAATTTCAAATTGATTCTGCGACGATCGCAGAACCTTTTGCCAACAGTATACTGGGTAGACTATGAAAACAGACTGCAAATCCCCAAAGCAAAATAATGTCGGTTTTCTTCCAAATGACTGACAAGTAACAACCTGAGAATACTTGCTTAGAAATTATTTTATTAACCAACAAATGTGTTACTGAGAAAAACTTTCTTTCTGCTTGTTTTTCAGTAACTGCTTTGACTTCTTAGCTAAATGCGTCTGCTGAATGGTCACGAAATGATTGAAGTTTGTATAAATCGGTTGTTTTAAAGAAATTCATAATATTCAGCAAATTGATTATCACCCGCAGAGTTTACGGAGCGGAGTGATATTGTTTTTGTTGTGTAAGTGGCTGTCTATGTATGTATGTATGTATGTGTGTTTGTTAACAGCATATCACCATGAAAAAATAAAGATAGAAAGATGAAATTTGATGTGCATGAGACTATGTACTGTATATGTGCTTTTTGGGGTAAAAATCAAAGTCAAGGTCATGACCTTGATGTATGACCTTAAAAACAAAAAAAATCTATTTTTAGCCATATCTCAGGCACCAATCAACATAGGATGTTGAAACGTGGTATAAAGGTGGTTTGGTTTATGATCCTTTCAAATAATAACCAATCAATTAACCAATCAAGGTCAAGGTAACATTCGATAAATGTTCAATCTAGTTTATTCATGTAAAATTTTGTTGCACAATAATGATTTTCTTATTCACTGCAATTATGATCAAACTCGATTCAAAAATGAAATGTCCATACATTTGAAATACAGTGGTACTGTTAACCGCCGTTTTCTCCAAATTCCGCCGTTTTGTCTATAGACCGCCGTTCAACCACTGGTCAACCACATCCATTCATTTGAACTCCTAATACACTAATTTGCAGTCAAACAGTGAAAACAGGCCAAATTGACCACTGGTCAGTGACACTGACCACTGGTCAACCACATCAAAAATTGTTCATTTGAACTCCTAATACACTAATTTGCAGTCAAACAGTGAAAACAGGCCAAAGTGACCACTGGTCAGTGACACTGACCACTGGTCAACCACATCAAAAATTGTTCATTTGAACTCCTAATACACTAATTTGCAGTCAAACAGTGAAAATAGGCCAAAGTGACCACTGGTCAGTGACACTGACCACTGGTCAACCACATCAAAAATTGTTCATTTGAACTCCTAATACACTAATTTGCAGTCAAACAGTGAAAATAGGCCAAAGTGACCACTGGTCAGTGACACTGACCACTGGTCAACCACATCAAAAAATTGTTCATTTGAACTAATACACTAATTTGCAGTCAAACAGTGAAAACAGGCCAAAGTGACCACTGGTCAGTAACACTGACCACTGGTCAACCACATCAACAATTGTTCATATGATCTCATAATACAATAATTAGCATTCAAACAGTACAATTAGGCCAAAGTGACCAGTGTCAGTGGTCAGCTTGTTATTCATTTTATTTAACAAAGATTTTTTTTAAAATGAGAACTTGTCAAGAATGAGTTTTTATAACTCCAACTTTTATTTGGACAAAACGGCTGTTCAAAATCTGGCGCCGTTTTGTCCAACCCGTCGTTTTGTCTTTAGACAAAACGGCGGATTGTTGAACCGCCGTTTTGTCCAAATCATAATAGAAAATTTGGACAAATTGGCGGAATTTCAATAGACAAAACGGCGGTTAACAGTACCCCCCTTATAAGACTTTCAAAAATCACCAAAAATTATGTCTTATCAGACAGAGGTAGTATAAAGGGAGTAATTTTAATAGTTACAAAGACTAGCAATGTCTCGGGGAAGCAAGTCTGTTAAGGCAAAAGTCTTATAATGGGAAGTTTATAAGGAGTGTACCACTGTACAAGAAAGGCGCACATCTCAATTTAACAGTTGAAATACTCACAAAAGTTAGATTTGACTTCCACTCAGTGACATACATGTCTGACTTGTTTTTTCTAACCACTTAGCTGCTTCCAAAGCTTCCTTTTTTATTTATTGCTGTGAGTCAAATATGACAAATACAGTATATACATAAAGTACATTTTGTGAAAAACACACTATTTTCCTGTTATTCAACAATGTTCATTCCCTCAATTATGTAAAAACATGGAGTGAAATGTATAGAACTTTCAAAATCAATGGCTAATATTGTCTGCAATGCAGATTACTTCTTCTTGTACCATGGCTCAAATACCCCAGGAATCATCCAGCAGCCACAGCAAAACAGCACCAGCTGAGGATAAGAACATTACCTGATCGGACATATTTTATTCCAATTATATTAGCCTGCCACATGGGCATCACTCAGGCTTCGGGGATATGTCAGATTAATAATAAGGCAGACTTCAGATTGTCAAGGCTCATTGGATAAATAAATTAAATTCAAAATGAAAATATTGAAATTTCATAAATGAGTTGCCATACAGGTAACATTGATTATAGCACAAACATCCATTTAACAACAACATAATTCTAGAAGTTACACTAACATGTGAAATAAAAAACCAATTAAGAACATAAAGAACATAGTGGTATTACTTCAAACATATACAATGGCGCTCACATAAACATGCATGCACACACACACACACACACACACACACACACATACACACCGCACAAACACCCCGCACACGCACACACACATACTACTACTACTTGCACACATGTTAAAGAATTGCACGTTATATCAAAGAGTAATACATTGCATGTATCAATCAAATTAAAACTAATTGTAGTGACACACATGTAAAAATAAATCGTGATCTTGTGGAAGGAAGACAATTTTGCACAACAATAACAGTTTCAAAGGATGATCAACAATCAAAACCCAATCTCGAAAAGTGGAGATTTTTATAATAGTCAATTAATCAATTAGTAAATCAATACTAATCTAAATCATGCAACTTTTTGAGGAAGGAGTAGGGCAACCAACCTTTTCATGCATGCATTATGAATGAATGCTTTAGTTCAATGTGCACACGTCTTGTGGTTGTCGCTCGGCTTAAACAAGCTAAACACTCCAGGAATCATTCCACAGATTATGGTACAAATGCACCAGCTGTGGATGAGAACATTATTAGTGGGTGTCCGTTGTCATCACCCCGCCACATAGGCAGCCACAATCCAGCTTCTTGTACCCTGGCTTAAAGACTCCAGGAATCATCCCAACATCAAAAGCACTTAATGTTATGGTACAAATGCACAGCTGTGGATCCATGAGAACATTAGTTTGTGACTGCTTTTTATGAAAAATGGAGATGCCGTACAAGTTAAATCGCAAGAAGAGGGGAGACAGGGACAAACAGATTGGAAGTGAGGTAATCGAATGTAGCATTCGAGCATCACCCGCGTCGCCCGGGTAACATCCCTTATCTCGCTTAACTACATGGCTTACCTACAGTCTTTACCTACCTTGCTGATTTTCAGGTTTCAAGGACATACGTCAAGGTCATGACCCTGACCCTGACCCCAAAAGGCACATCCCCAGTAGCTAGCCTACATGCCCACCAAGTTTCATCTTCCTATCTTTATTCCTTCATGGTGATTTGCTGTGGACATACACACACACATACATGTATACATACACCAACAGCCGGCCACTTACACAACAAAAACAATATCACCTTCGCTCCGTAACACTCTGCAGATGATGATGATAATAATATACATAGGAGAAAAAGAAGAGTGAGAGAAAAAAAATGTTGTTCTCACCCGCAGGAGGTAAAAGCTGAATGTAAGCCACGTAGTTAAGCGAGGTAAGGGATGTAACCCAGGCGACGCGGGTGATGCTCGAATGCTACATTCGATTACCCCCTCTTCTAGTTATCACCCGCGGAGTTTTACGGAGCGAAGATGATATTGTTTTTGTTGTGTAAGTGGCTGTGTATGTATCTATGTATGAGTGTGTGTATGTGTGTTTGTCCGGAGCAAATCACCATGAAGGAATAAAGATAAGAAGATGAAACTTGGTGGGCATGTAGGCCAGGTAATGGGGATGTGCCTTTTAGATCAAGGTCACGACCTTGACGTATGACCTTCAAATGACCATGAAAACTGAAATTCACGAGGGGAGGTAATTTGCCATGTAAGCGACGTCTTTAGGCGAGGTAAGGGATGTATATTGACGCAGGTGATGCTCGAATGCTACATTCGATTACCTCCTATCTAGTTTTATATTATTTTCAGAAGAAAAAAAACATGTGAAAAAGCACAACACCTCTTTCTTTCTGCATGTTTGTTCAAAATAGAATTATACTTCCTACAGAATTGTACAGACATTGCATTTCTCAAATCATCTCAACCGCAACTTGGTTATCACGACATTTCACGCAGTCAATGGATCATTTCCATCTCAGTTCACTGCAAGCTGCGACCAAACACAAGCATTTCTTGCCATGGAACCTGTCCTTCTGCATTGACGTATTCAGTTATTTCATTGCGCACCCAGCAAGCATCATAGCCGCTCCTGTTCCCAGCTTGCTGGTGAAGATTTTCAAAAATCCTCTGTTGGTTCTGTCGCCATTCCCCATCAATGTTTTCATGTGAGATGGGATGTTCTCTGTCAACAAACGATGGTGGAGCAAACTGGGCATCTCGTCTGGTCATCAGGAAATTGTGGAGGGCAAGACATGCCATGGTGAGAGTTGTGGCATGTTCTGGTGAAAGCCGTATGGCTCTCTGAAAAATGCCGAATCTTGCTGCCAGAATGCCAAAGACGTTTTCTGACAGTCGACGTGCTCTTGACACCCGGTAGTCATATAGTCTGTTCTTGCGCCGTTCAATTTCTGCTGGATCATCATTTTGCCCAGTGGACATGACAACAGTCCGAAATGGGTAGGGCTTCATCAGGTAGGACTTGAGTGGAAATGCGTCGTCACCAACAATGAAGTGCGGAACAGGATTCTTTCGTTCTGGCAGAGGTTTGGGGTCAGGGATTCCCAAAGTGTTCCCCTCCAGGCCTTCAGCCAGTGAAGAATCTCTGAAGACACCTGCATCGCCTGCTCTCCCATTGCAGCCTACACTAAACCATGTAATCCTGTAGGCTGCATCCACTAAGGCCAGAAGAATGATGCTGTGGTATCCATCATAGTTGAAGTACGCAGATCCTCTTCCCGGTGAAATGATCTGTATATGCTTCCCGTCAAGTGCGCCGATGCAGTTAGGAAGTTGCCATTTTCTTTCAAACTGGGTAGCAATTTCATTCCACTGAGCTGGGGTACTTGGGACCTGAAACACATCAGCAATACAAATTAATTTTTTTTTCAATTTCCATCAAATAATTATTGGTGTTGATGTTTGTGTGTTTCAGCCCCTCTCAGACACACAGCAAAGTCAGTTAAATGACAGTCAGCTGACAGACACCCAGTTGGATTGTGATGCTGAAGAAGAGGACCCACTGGAAGAAATGCTCCAAGAACCAAGAAGCCAGCACAGCACAGCCGACGCTGACATCCACGTCCTGGTTGAACGCAACAGGCAGGAACACTGTTCAACTGCAAGAGCTCTATTTGGGAATTCAGTGCAGCCCTCAACCCCATCCGGAAGCCAATATGGACAACCGCAGCCCTCCACCCCATCCACGAGCCGCATTGCACCTCCACCAGACTTTGCACGGCACGGCACGGGGAGCAGCAATAAAAATGCGAAATTCTGCTCGTATCTGGCTTCACAGCTGGACAAGATGACGCCTATTGCCCAGCTCAAAGTAAGAAAACAAATTCAAGACTTCGTGCATGATGCACTGTTGGAAGAGATTGAAAACAACAACAGCTACGACTAGACTAACCAACTTTACTCTTAGAGTGATTTGTGTGTGTGTGCCTGTTTCTGCCAAGAAGGTTATGTTTTTACCGGTGTCTTTCTAGTCATGTCACACATTTATGCAGGATTAAAGGTGTTTCAGTGAACATGCCGTTTTCTAGTCATGTCACATGTTTATGGCAGAATTAAATGTGGTGTTGTTTTGGTTCAGGCTGTTATTACAGATGGTGTTAACGTCTTGCTGTTTATTTGTCTTAAGTTTCAATAGCAAGGTTTAATGCTTTCAGTGCCAAGGGTATTTTATCTCTGACAGGGATACATTTTAAAAAAATTCCAGTAGGATGCATTTTCATAAAACAATAATCAAAGTTGGCGTGGTAGTTTCCTATAGTGTATTTATCCATTTCTGAAGTAAGGACATTTTCAATGTAGTCTTTAACCCATTCAGTACCGAGGTCATTTTGATTATAAATAATTATAATTACCAAAAAATGCTAGTTTGGGGTATTTATATATGTACAAGAATATTTCTTGTAATATACAAGAAATTTGTGTAATGGTTTCTTATTGTGTATTTATCAGTTTCTTACATAGGCATATTTACAATTCAGCATTTAACCTCTTCAGTGCCAAGGACATTTTGATTACAAGCAATTATGTTGTTAAAAAAGTTATAGTGATGAAGCTTTTTATGTAACAAGGAAGAAATTTGACCAGAAAGTTTCTAGAGCTGTGTTTATCTAGTTCTGACATAGGGATATTTTCAAATCAATCGTTAACCCCTTCAGTGCCGAAGGCATTTTCATCATTGCATAACTTTTATTTCAACTCCAAATTCTAGCATTCGTGCATTTTCATACAACTAGTATGAAATTTGGAATAAGAGTATTTTACGGTGTGTGTGTATACTTCTGACACATGGTCATTTCTAATCAACTTTTAACCCTGTCAGTGTCAACGTTAGTTTATTAAAGACAATAAGAACTCATTAAAAATTATTGTGGTTTGCTTTTTATGAAACGAGCATAAAATTTCTCTTATAATGTGTTTAATCAACTTTTGATAAAGAAGCATTTTCAGTTCAGCATTTAACCCTTTCAGTGTCAAAGGTATTTTGATATATTGTAGCTATAGTTAAAAAAAAAAAGTATTGTGTATTTTCATGTACTAAGCTACACACTTAGCATTATAATTTCTTATGGTGTGTTTGTCCATTTATGAGGAAGGGACAATTGCAGTCCAGCTGTTAACCCATTCTGTTCCAAGAGCATTGCGATTTTGAACAATAGTTTAAAAAATTCACAATAGTCACACACACACAAACACATGTGCACGCATGTACACGTGTACAGCTCCGGTACTGGGTACAACTGACAGTGGGTTAATAAATTGTTTTATTTCTGGCAGTACTTAATGTTGAAAAATATTTCAGTTTGATCATTCTGTGGATGAAATATTTAAGAATCTAGCAAGATCAAGCCACAGGCTTTAAACCTTTTCACTTGACTTTTAGTTTAAAAAAACTCGCCAAAAACAGGCAAAAAATGATGTCCATTTTGTCGCATCTCTGACTAGCCCACTTTGGGAGCATAATACACGTTTTTGGATTGCCTTTGGAAAAATAATCAATGGGTAGATTAAAAGAATCACGACAAAAAAACTACCCCATGTTACTGTGTATGATCAAGAACGATCGATAAAGAAGATTTGTGGTGACAAAGTTTGTCTTGCGCTCATAACACGTCGCGTCACGGCCTAGCTTTCAAAGCAGACGATGCTTCTTTCAAGCCAGCACAACACAATACGTCAATCCAACATTCCAATGATCTAGCCGCCTATAGAGAGCAAAACGGAACAGTGAAATCACTTCAAAAATGAGCGCAGACAAACTTGTATGACCAATTTTTAATCAGTCAAGTCTTGTGTCACGGTCGTTATGAGCGCAAGACTCAAGTTTTGCTGAAAGCTAAATCAACTTGTGGCCGATTTTTTGCTAACATCGTGAATTTGGGTACACAAATATGTAACGTCACTACTTTTTGCCATGTTGACTAAGTCAACGGAAACAGGGAACCGTTTTGAATTGTGGTGTCACACACTTTCATGCTTGGTTATGAGCGCAAGACTATCAAATTTTTCGCAGAAATCTTATCAATCCTCAGCAGCAGAATAAAATTGTTTATACCAAGTTTTGAATATTTTGCTCAGAGCCATCAGATGTCAGCCTGTTACCTAACATAAAACTTGATACAACAACCTTGAAACACTCAAACAATCTGATACTAATCTCTGTCTTCACTGTGCGTGTATGTGGTGTCCCAGTTATGAGTGGAAGATAAATCATTCAAACATATTGTCCTGTAAATCAGTATTAGTTGGAAGCTAAGTCAACACATAACATTTCAAATATAAATTTCAATAATGATAATGAATAAAAGCAATATGATAACAATCTCTCTCTTAAATGCATTGTTCAAATGTGGTGTCCCAGTTATGAGCAACGTGGTGTCCCAGTTATGAGCAGAAGATAAATCATTGAAACATGTCCTGTAAATCAACTATTAGTTGGAAGCTAAGCCAACACATGCATTTCAAATATAAATTTCAATAATGATATGAAAAAAAGCAATATGAAATAAATCTCTGTCTTCAATGTATTGTTCAAGCATGGTGTCCCAGTTATGAGCAATGTGGTGTCCCAGTTATGAGCGGAAGATAAATCATTGAAACACATTATCCTGTAATATTTGGAACCTAAAGCCAACACATGCACTTCAAATATGAATTTCAATAATGATACTGAAGAGAAGCAATATGATACCAATCTCTGTCTTCAATATGTGTTTGCTTGAATCTGGTGTCCCAGCTATAAGCAATGTGGTGTCCCAGTTATGAGCAGAAGATAAATCAATTAAATCATTGAAACACATTGTCCTGTAAATCAGATATTAGTTGGAAGTTAAGCCAACATGTGCATTTCAAATATAAATTTCAATAATGATACTGAATAAAAGCAATATCTGAACACCAATATCTGTCTTCACAGTGTGTTTGTTCGAATCTGGTGTCCCAGTGGTGTTATGAGCAGAAGATAAATCATTGAAACACATTGTCCCGTAAATCAGCTATAAGTTGGAAGCTAAGCCAACACATGCATTTTAAATATAAATTTGAACAATGATAACTCAGATACTGAATAAAAGCAATCTGATACCAATTTGGTGTTTGTTTGTATGTGGCGTCCCAGTTATGAGCGGAAGATAAATCATTGAAACTCATTATCCTGTAAAGTAGCTAGCACTAAAAAACAAAACTAACACACAAATTTCTTTATATTTTAGTAAATTTTATTCTGCAAAGTCAGTTTTTGGACTACAGTCATTTCACATGCATGAAATGAAAAGTAGTTACTTGAATCTTCTGCTCATAACAGTGTCCCAATTTTCATATGTTCAGATATTT
Organism: Phymorhynchus buccinoides; assembly: GCA_017654935.2. Lineage (NCBI taxonomy): Eukaryota > Metazoa > Mollusca > Gastropoda > Neogastropoda > Raphitomidae > Phymorhynchus > Phymorhynchus buccinoides. Next base: position 165,363 of record JAGGCT020004139.1, read on the forward strand.
AAGTTAACAAATTCTTCATAATAATGTTTGTCAATTTGGGATGTTTTTTCATATCCTTAACATGCAAAACATTCATTTTGATATGTGCACTTCAAAACTTGGCCATATTATGCATCATTAGGACACCAAGTTATGAGCAGAAGTTTTGTGACATCTGAATTTCAATTCGTCATAAAATTAAAACCACAAATGTTCTTGCTCCTAAAATCACTGAAAACAACAGAAGAGAAGCCAGTCTTCAAACCAACATAAATTTAACCATGTGTTTTGATTTTTAAATTTCAGTCTTAATGTCACACTATTTGTACCAGTATCAGAGCTGTACACACACACAAACACACACACATAGCACACGCACATACACACAGCACACATCACACACACACACACACACACACACACATACACACACACACACCACACCAACACACACACAATGATTTGCATTTCAAATAATTCACTGCCAGCTCTTTATGCACTGACTTTCTAGTTCTTTACATGTTGGGTTCAGTTAGTAGCTACACTACAAGGTTTACATTTCAAATGTGACCCAGCACCATGAAAGGGACATTAAGTGTCAAAATGACCATTCTGAGAAAATGGCACAGTTGAAAACGTCAGGCAATTCTCTTTCTAATGATATAAAAACCATTCTTGTATCCTTTTTTGTTGCAAATTTATGAGCATCTAAATTTGGTAAGGTGATTGTGGGCCATTTTGATAAATCAGTCTAAAGTCTATCCTATGCATCAATCTACTAATTTTAAAGCACTTTTTTGGAATATTTAGAGACCATAAGAAAGATGATCCTTTATCCATATGAAAGATAAAATGTTAGAGAGCACGAAAATACCCATAACTCAAAATTGACTAAAAATGACATTTTTTTGACTTTGCAAGCCTGTTGTGAGAAACTAGCCCAGCGACTTGATGTCCCTTTTGTGGTGTTGGGTCACAAATATTGTTATATTTGCAAAAGTAATGCTTGCTTTCATTTTGTTTTTCTTCAGTATGTGATATACAATTATTTCATGGTTGAACAATTTAACCAGCCTGATCTTTTTGAAAATTGGTTCGGATAGATCTGTTTGTCTTAGTATTTGTTTCTCTGTCTGTACATCTGTTCTCTTATTTTGTATTTACTTGGGAGACAGACAGAGAGAGAGACACCACAAGACAAAGAGAGAGAGAAAGAGAGAGAGAGAGAGAGGATACACACAACTGACAGACAGACAGACAAATACAGACAGGAGAGGACAGGCAAACAGACATAAAAACAGAAACGGGGAGACATAAATTGACCATGAGAGAGAGGAACGGTTAAAGGGTACAGGCTATTACATTTTTGCTATTAAGCAAGGTATATCTAATCTAAATCAAGATAAGGGATTAGGTACACAATATTCAGAAGCGCCATAAGCCAAACCACATTCATACCCAGTTTCAACATCCTATGACGATCGGTGCCCGAGATATGGCAAAAAATAGATTTTCGGTTTTCAAGGTCATACACCAAGGTCATGGGCACCTTGACCTAAAAAAATTATAATCAGAGTTGTAGATATTCAGGTGGCACACCAGCACACAAAGTTTGATGCGATTCCGCCAACCTGTTCGGAAGTTATCGTCTGGACAGACAGAAAGAAGAAAACAAAAAAGAAGAAAAAAAATACATACTGCGACGAAAACATACTCCTTTGCCAGTTTTGAAACTGGGGAAAGGAATTACAAACAAACAAACAAAATACCGCAACAAAAACATAAATCCTTTGCAAGTTTTGAAACTGGGCAAAGGACAAAAAAAAATGCAACAATTTGTGGTTCTTTTGCCAGTACTCAACTATACTGGGAAAAAGTGGCAAAAAAATAAGGGCATTTTTTTCCCAATTACAATGATACTTTATCTTGAGAAAGTCATCCTTCAAGGCAGAGTAGATTGCAGCACAAGTCTCCAGAACAATGCCGTGGATAGTGTTGTCTGCAACCCGGAACTGGTATGACAGGCTGACAAAGGAATCGCCTGCAAATTTACAACATGAAGCGTGTTACAAGAAAATGTTAGGAAAATGGCAAGAATAGTCTCTTCTAGGATCCTGGTCTTCTGACACCCCATCGACATGAAAACAATCATCAAACACCACAAATCATGGGGTTTCCTAGCAAAATATATAGACTAAAATCTGGAACCCTCTTGATCATCACTCTGAGACGTTAAGATTTTAAAAATAATAACTTTTATGTAATGAGTCAAAACCACCTAGTGTTGAACAGTTGTGTGTTATGTGCTTGATCGGGCACTGTCATGTGGAGAGAGTTTAATTAATTGAGATGAGATAACAGAAGAACAGAATATAATCATGTGCAAGAGCAAGTTGTAGGCCATGTTGTGCCCGTGGAATGGATGACACCAACTCACATAGCACGCATCCTGTGCACCAATTGCAGTCTAAACGAAGACTTTGAAGCTGATTTTGTAAAATTTTTACCAATAACCTTTTGGAATATTAACCTATCACTAACCCTAGTCTAAGCTAACCCTAACTACCACCCTGATGAGACGGAAAAAACGCACCGAACCACAACTGTACAAAACGCGTTGTACTGCAGTTAACATAGTGGGGGGTACGGGTGAGGTTTAGGGCAGGGTTAGGGTTAGTATTCCAAAAAGGTAAATTATCTGAAAATGATCCTAAAATACAGCGTTATGTATGTAAGAAAGGCAAAAACGGAAAAAATAGAATTAACCTCATGACATTCACGAACATACCGTATACATTACTCTCTCTCTCTCTCTCTCTCTCTCTTCTCTCTCTGCTTTTAGTTTTAATTCCTGTTAAACAAAGTTTATCAATTTTAATCTTCATTTAAATTTTAGTAAAGCTACTACACTCTAAGTTAGTTGAACACCGGCAATTTAGCCGCAGACTGTGTGGTGTGTGTCTGTGTATATGTTACATATGTATTAGCAATTCGAATTGAAGTGGGGGTGTTGGATGCGTGCTGGGTTTCGGAAGGGTGGTGTATTTTGTCGATGGGCTCTGCAGTCATGAAAAACGGGCTGGTACATCCATGGGGGCATTTTCACAAGGACTCCTCTGTATCATTTCTGATAGTCACCGAACCGGTCGCTTCCAAGCATCCTTAATGGAATGTCTGTGCCTACGCCTTTGTAACACACCACGGGACTTCCATGGTTAGTGAATTGCTGCTCTCGTGTTAGTAGGACAGGTGGTGTCAGCGCTTCTCTGGGTCCTATTAGCACCTCTGGGTGTTTCTTCCTCTCGTGTTGGGCCATTATTTCCAACACCATCATCAGTATAACTGTGGTTTTAAGTCCAAAGTTCGTCTTTTCCCCTGCAGGTTGTCCTGGCCACAGGCTTCATTTTCGGCTTCCCCTTCCTGGACCAGTCAGTGTTGGAGGTGAAGGAGAACAAACTGCCCTTCTACAAATACATGTTCCACCCTGACCTCCCCCACCCCACCCTGGCCATCATCGGGTGCGTGCAGCCTTGTGGATCCGTTATGCCCATCAGCGAATTACAGTCTAGACTGGCTACCAGGGTTTTCAAGGTTAGTATCGTCTGTGTGAATTCTAGTCCTGCAGGAGTTGCGGTCTGTCGGTTTCTTAGCGAAAGTGCATGTACCTTTGCAAGCCTAATCTCTGTTGTAAGAAAACGACTGCTGGTACAGCCCACAATTTGTGGGAATGTGTGTGTGTACCAGTCAGTCAGGTCTGGATAATACTGCTTCAGATACTAGGTGAGGTTACTGCTGTTTTGTAGGGTTGCTTGTAATTAATGTTGTTTGAGAAGACAGGCCTTGGCCATGATGGACATCCTCACTTGCTCAGCCAAGGGGGTTTTCAGACAACTGGTGAAACATGGATAAAACAAATAATTAATGGACACCATTATGTTCTACTCTATAAACCGGTAGATGGCTCTGTGGAGAAAACAGCCAGCCAGCCAGCCAGCCAAGAGACGCAACCACATATCTATTTTTAGCTTGAACAGGCAGAGAGAGAGAGAGAGAGAGAGAGAGAGAGAGAGAGAGAGAGAGAGAGAGACAGACAAACAGAAATAAGCAAAGACAGATAGGAAGACAGGCAGATAAGAGATAGATAGACAAGAGAAAAAGGCAGAGACAAATGAGAGAGAAACAGAGCCAAAGGAGTTTATCAGGAAGACAGAGACAGGTGGAGGCAAAGAGGCAGGGACAGACGGATACAGAATGACGAGAGAGAGAGAGAGGGAGAGAGAGAGAGACAGACAGACAGACAGGCAGGAGACAAAAAGAGAGAGGCAGAAACAGACAGATAAACCAGAGAGAGACAGTGACATATGGGAGAAAGAGACAGACAGAAACAGAGACAGACGATAACAAGAGAGAGACAGAGACAGACAGACGAGAGACAGACGGGAAAGCCACATAGAGAGGGGCAAACAGACAGACATACAGACACGTAAATAAGATAACGGACACTATACAGACAGACATAGATAAACAGAAACAGAGACAGACGCCACACAGACAAGACAGAGAGAAACAGAGACAGACAAATACATTGAAACAGAAACAGACGAGAACGCGAGAGAGAGGGAGAGAGAGAGAGAGAGAGAGAGAGAGAGAGAGAGAGAGAGAGAGAGAGAGAGAGAGAGAGAGAGAGAAAGACAGACAGGAGCAAGACAGACTGGTAGACGAGAGACAAACAGACAGACGAGAAACAGAGAGGCAGGCAGACATACAGGAAAGATAGAGAGAAAGAGAGACGCAGAGAAGTAGACACGAGACAGCTAACAAACAGTAAACAGAGAGACAGAGACATGCCAAACAGACAGAGAAACAGACAGAGTGAGACAGACAGACAGTCAGTCAGTCAGAGAGACGAGAGAATATAGTAAAAGACAGACAGACAGCCGAAACAGCAATACATGCGCCCACAAATATTTAATGTGCTAGACTTGTGATTGTACCCGCAAGCAAGGGGAGTAACTCTGGTACGCAATATTTGGTCTATTTAGGGATAAGCCCTATTCAATAGACTTGTAATCCGCGATTTTACCGTGAACGTAGGCCTATTTCATCGTTACTGTTTTTTGATAGGGTGACGTGAAGCTGCCCTCGCCTTCCCAGATGTGGAAAGACATCCTGGCTAAGACAAAGGATGAGTGCTGTTCACTACTGTCCGCCCAATCCCTGCGCTACTCCATCCGAGTGGAGTGGGTCCGCTTCATGGACGAACTTGCAGATTTGATTGGATGCAAGCCAGATTTTCGTACGTGTTTTCGCTCTACATGCGTAACTATAGTTTCTGCCTTAACGTGTTTATGTGTCTGTCGTCTCTCTCACTTTCAACAAATTTGATAATTAACAATGATGAAAGGTGTTTTTGTTTTTTATTAATTTTGTGTGTGGGAAAAGAAAATTGATTACAACTTCTTGTTTACGTGCATCGCGTGAAATTCGAATATCCCCCCCCCCCCCCCCAGCTGGAATTGCAGTGAGGGGGTCTCGCGAGTTTTCATGAATTTTCTTGCCGCAAAAAGCAACAAACCTGAAAATGAAAATCTCGCTCCATTCGGTTGTTTTATGCATTTTGATGGGGTTTCACAAACTTTCCTTAGCTTGAGTTAAAGCCAATCAAATTGTTCTCGGACCTCGTTTTTGGTTTTTTTAAATGTGAAAATGAAATGTTAATTGAACTCAGCTAGGAACATATCAATGGTTTTATGTTTATCTTTGATGATTTTGCATGTTTAAGACAACATCCTTGGCAAATTTGGAGCAGTATAATTATGTATTTGACACGTGTCTGTGTACATGCGTGTAAGTGCATACTGATGCATGTGTGCAAGCGTGCATGCGCGCACGCGCGTGTGTGTGTGTGAATGTATGTGTAGTAAATCGCCTGCTACGCTACATACGATTCGATTTCAGGGGTGCATACGATAAGCGCGCAATACCCTATTGCTAATAAGCGTGGTGCATACGATAAGCGTGCAATACCCTATTGCTAATAAGCGTGTTGCCTACGATAAGCGCGCAATACCCTATTGCTAATAGCGCGTTGCATACGATAAGCGCGCAATACCCTATTGCTAATAAGCGCGTTGCATACGATAAGCGCGCAATACCCTATTGCTAATAAGCGCGTTGCATACGATAAGCGCGCAATACCCTATTGCTAATAAGCGCGTTGCATACGATAAGCGCGCAATACCCTATTGCTAATAAGCGCGTTGCATACGATAAGCGCGCAATACCCTATTGCTAATAAGCGCGTTGCATACGATAAGTGCGCAATACCCTATTGCTAATAAGCGTGTTGCATACGATAAGCGCGCAATACCCTATTGCTAATAAGCGCGTTGCATACAATAAGCGCGCAATACCCTATTGCTAATAAGCGCGTTGTATACGATAAGCGCCCATGACAGTGTCCAATAAGCGCGCGTGGCAGTGTCTAATAAGCGCGTGGCAGTGTCTTAAAAGCGCCCATGATAAGTGTATTTGTTTGACTAAAAAACTTTGTTTTTCGTGTTCAGTTGTCGTTCTAACACACTTATCATGGGCGCTTTTAGGACACTGACATGCCTCCTATGCTTATCGTATGCACCCGTTTGACTAAAAAACTTTGTTTTTCGTGTTCAGTTGTCGTTCCAAGTTTTTATAGGTTACACACACACACACACACACACACACACACACACACACACACACACACACACACACACACACACACCCTGTGAGTACTTTTATCACGTGCATCTTCGTGAAGTTTGCCTGATGCTATGCACGTGAACAGAGATAGGGTAAATGCCACTTCTGAAAAGGAGATCTAGAGGGGGGGTACTAGAGAAGCAAAAAACTGTAATAATAAAAGATCAGAGGAAAGTCTATGGTGAACCTAGAGGACAAGTTTAGTAAACTAAACTGTGAGTGTGAGAGTAAAAAAAAATACACAAGGACGAGTGTAAACTAATCTGTGAGTTGGAGTGTGAAAAAAACAACACTCTAAGGTTTTCCTAAAAACAAGTCAACCGACCGAATATAAGTTATTAAAAATGTTTTCTTAACAAAATGGATAAGAAAAATCCAGTTTTTGAAACTCTAGATATGCAAGTTATAAATGCAAATGATTTAAATAAATCACTTCAACATGGTGTTAATGAAATACAACTCACAATCAAACCACCAGTAAAAATACAATTATATATATACATTAAATATATAACCCATTCAGGAGAAGAGGTGAGTCATTGGGTATCAACAAAACAATGGTCAATAGAAAATACTGTAACTGATAAACTAAAGGATGATATATTAAATGATTTCTACAAAGCATCAGATGAAGCCAAATTAAGAGGTTCTGGGTGGACTGTTGGTGAAGTATTAAAAATAGAATTAAGACAATCTAAATATCATCCAATACTTGGTAAATCTTATATTCCTTTAGATCCTAAATTATCTTTAAAAAAAGGAATCATAAACATTCAAAATGATGATGATAAATGTTTTATGTGGTGTATATTAGCTAAACTGTTTCCTGTAAAGATGAATGTAAATAGAGTAACATCATATAAAGAACATATTGAAGAAGAAGAAGGAAAGAAGAAGAAGAAGAAGATATAGACATATTTGAAAATAATAATGGCTTATCTATAAATGTTTATACATGGGATAGAGATTTAGATGATGAAACTGGATGTGGTTTACAACCAATTAGAATAAGTAAAAATTCACCTACATTTGGAGAAGCATGTGAAAAGCATATTGATTTATGTTTAATATCTAATCAACATTATACTCTTATAAAAAACATGAGTAGATTAATAAATAACACTAGTAAAAACAAACATAAACAATTTTTATGTAGAAGATGTTTAAAAAGAGTAACAACTATAAATGCTGTGGAAACTCATAGTAAACATTGTAAATCAACTACAGATGTTAATACTATAATCAAAATGCCTTCAGAAGGATCTGAGCACGCCATAAGCTCTGCTTGTTGTTGCTTCAGTTATGTCATAGTTGTTGTTCATGTTGATTTGGAAAAATAAAACATTTAAACCAGAAGGATCAACAGTTTATTTTAAAAACATAGCTAGATTACAAAAATCACCTTACGTAGTTTATGCTGATTTTGAATCTTTAATAATAGATAAAAATGAAAATATAACAGATAAAACAATAGTAATATCTGAACACCAAGTTTGTTCATTTGCATTTATAATTGTAAGATCGGATGGTAAAACAAGTAAACCTTATCATTATAGAGGAGAAGATGCTGCTAAAATCTTTTTAGAACATATGATGAAAGTTTATAAAGATTGTAAATCTAAATTAAATCTTAAAGAACTTGAGATGACAGATGAAATAAACTTTCAAAATGCAACACATTGTTGGATATGTAAAAAAGAACTTTCTTTAGATAATAGAGTTAGAGACCATGATCATATATCTGGAAAGTTTAGAGGTGCTGCTCATTCAAACTGTAATCTACAATTAAAGGTAGACCCAAAAACATGGAGACTTCCAATATTCTTTCATAATCTAAGAGGTTATGATTCACATATTATTATGCAAGCAGTTACTGAAGAATATAAAAGCATTTCATGTATAGCACAGAGTATGGAAAAGTATATGTCTTTCAGAATAAGTAAACTACAATTCTATGATTCAATTCAACATTTAATATCTTCTTTAGATAAATTAAGTAAATCATTAACAGAGTTTCCTATTACATCTCAATATTATGACACTGATTTAATAAGAAAAGGAGTTTATCCATACGAATATATGGATTCATGGGAAAGATTTGATGAAATTAAATTACCTTCTAAAGGTGCGTTTTATAGTAAATTAACAGATAAAAATATAACTGATGATGATTATAAACATGCACAAAAAGTATGGGATGACTTAGACTGTGAAGATATGGGTGATTACCATGATCATTACTTAATTGCAGATGTATTATTATTAGCAGATGTATTTGAAAACTATAGAAAGACGACTATGAATAATTATGAATTAGATCCTACACATTATATATCTTCTCCTGGTTTATCTTGGGATGCTTTTTTAAAATTTACAAATGTAGAAATAGATTTAATACATGATGAAAGAATATTACATATGATTGAATCAGGTTTAAGAGGTGGAATATCAATGGCATCACATTCTTTTTGTAAAGCTAATAATAAATACTTAGATGATTATGATCCTAACGAACCGTCTAATTATATAATCTATGTAGATGCAAATAATTTATATGGATGGGCTATGTCTCAATATTTATCGATTAGAAATCTAAAAATACATGAAGGTCCATTTCATGTTGATAAAGTTATATCAAAACTAAATAAAATGAAACCAAATAGTCAAATAGGTTGGATATTAGAAGTAGATTTAGATTATCCCAAAAAATTACATGATTATCATAATTCATACCCATTAACGGCAGAAAAGATAAAAATAAACAATGATCCACCAAAACTAATTCCAAATTTAAACAAAAAAAAGAATTATGTTTGTCATTATAGATTATTACAATTCTATCTAAGTCATGGATTAATCTTAAAACATGTACATAGAATAATATCATTTGAACAATCAGATTTTATGGAATCATATATTGATAAAAACACAACACTAAGAAAACAATCTAAAACTAAAGCTGAAGAAGATTTCTTTAAAACAATGATTTGTTCTGCTTTTGGTAAAACTGTTGAGAATGTAAGAAAGAGAAAAGATATACAGCTAGTTACGCTACCAGGCAAAGCAATCAAATTAGTATCCAAACCAAACTATGAAGGATATAAACAATTTAATGAAGATCTGTTTGGTATAAGTATGAAAAAACTATCTGTAACGATGGATAAACCTATACATATCGGGTTTGTTGTATTGGAGCTATCTAAGCTATTAATGTTAGAATATTATTATGATTACTTTAAAATCAAATATCCTGAAGCAGAAGTATTATATACAGATACTGATTCATTAGTTATTAATGTACCAACAGATGATATTTACAAAGATCTTGAAACAGAGAAAGATATATGGTATGACTTTCATGAGTATCCAAAAGATCATCCATTACATTCTGATAAAAATACATTCATACCTGGTTATTTTAAAGATGAAATGAAAGGAAAGATTATTAAAGAATATGTAGGTTTACGTTCAAAAATGTATTCTATTGGTGGAAATATAAAAAAAGCTAAAGGTGTAAGCAAATCAGTAGTTGAATCTCAGACTACACACGATAATTTTAAACAGTGTTTATTTGAAGATTGTATATTCTATCATGAGAATATAAAAATAAATTCATCATCACATCAAATCAATACAATTTCACAGATTAAAAAATCATTATCTTCTAATGATACTAAAAGAGTAAGACAATCACCATATTTTTCATATGCTATTGGACATTACAGGTTGGTATAAATATCTAACTTTCGTGTCCATATCAAGTAGTTTTTATACCCCTGGTCACTCATAGTCAGTAGACTTTCGAAACTTGGAATCATACGTTATCGAATAAGCACCTTTAGGAGTTCTTATAGTTATTTCCCTAGAACAGATTTTAATGTGTCGTTTATTTTTTTTTCGCATTTTTTTTTTATTGCTTCTATGTCTTGAGGTTGAGTAAAATTCATTCTTGACTTTTTTTGAAGTTCGAACTTTTGCATCTTGTAATCATTGTAGTCTGCTTGTAGTCGATTAAATTCATCATCAGTAATTTGAGAGTCTTGTAAAGCTTTACTGATTATCAATCGGAATGAACTGAGTTTTGCCATTATCAATTGAACCATAGCTGTATGCTTTTGAAGTTTGACTTTTATTTTTTTGTTAAAAGCAGTCGTTGCCATTGAAGACAACCCGAGCGTCAGAGACACGCATCCTAACGGTAAAGCTACTACCGATCCGACACCTGTTGCTAACAACCCTACTGAACTTCCCGCAGTTATAGCACTTACACTACCGAGTCCAGTATTTAAATATGTTGCTGCATTAAAGATGGAAGAGTACCTTCGTTTAGCTCTGTTGTAATTAGTTAGGTCTTTTTCCAATTCTCTTTGTATTTCTGTAATTGAATTCAGTCTGAACGTTTTGACAGGATCCTTTTCTTCGTCTTCTTTCGGTAGTACTGGATATTTTGTAACGGGCATCTTTTTTAAATGTAAAAAATCAGTTTAATTTATACTAGTTATCATTTTGAGAAGTTCTTCAGACAAAATGCTATTAGTGTAATAAAAACCAATGAGATCTAAATTAGTAAGGTTGATGGTCGTTAATTCCTTAAGTTTGGCAGGATCAACGCTTAATATAACTTTATTACTAGTCGACACTGCCTTTATTTCTTCTCCGCTGTTTTGAATGACGATAGTACACTTCACTGATTCGACATCTAAGTTTTGCCAAGAAATGCTAATCCCTTTCATCAGGATGTCACTAACTCCTACAGGTGGTCCTGGATCATCTTTCCTAACTGAAAGTTCAAATATCATAGTAAATTCATCTGTCAAAATAAAATTAGGGATGAACTCTAATTGCGTGGCTGACTCTTTTACTACTGTCTTTTTTCTATGCAGCATGTACTGTCTCTTTTTATAAGGTTTGATCGCTATTTCTCTTCTGCTGTTGTTTTGTGGAATAAGACTGATATGCAATGGTCCTGAGTTAAACGATTTGCGAAAGTGTTTGTTATTGTCGAAGAATGTAAACGGGCTGATGAATTCAAACTTAATTTCCCAATCAATGGATGGAATGAAATGCCATTTGTTGTCCTTTTTCTTAACAACTTTATATTCAAACTGCCCTACATTATCAGCTACTACATTGCGCAGTTGCTCTAGTTTAGGAATCTTTTTATCACTTACTTCCGCTCGTTTATAATAGCCGTCACTTGTGTACTCAAAACCATACAGTGCTCCTATCTCTCCATTTAAATCAAAGTCTTCTGTATCTGCTAAATCCTTCAGTTCTAAAGTCGTGCATCTAACAGGGTCAAGCATAACCGGCTGATCTGGTCCGCGTGACATTTTATATCAAATTATTTTATTTTTATTTCTAACAAAACATTTAAGCTGTCACACTGAACTTCTTTTCCATCTTTGTTACTTATTCTTATCTTTAGTGAATCATGACGACCGCAAATCAATTCTTTAAACTGTAAGTTTGGAAACGTTATTATTTCGTAATCACAGTATGCCGCTTTTGCTGATGGAAGAACTCTTAACACAGTAGACGGTTGGTTATTGAATAAGTTGTTGTCTGTACTCAGAATATCTAAATGAACGTATAATAAAGAATGTATTCCAAGATTAAGAGAATTGTCTCCTTCAAAGGTATTGTTACTTTCTGTGACTAAAAAGCTAAATATCTCTCTGTTGTCAGTTCTAAACCCTAACATTTTTGCTAGTTCTCCTGCGAAGTTGTAACCTACTCCTCTTTGCTCTTTGAATATCAACGTTACTCTTAGATTTCCATCATTTAGTTTTAAAGTAATGTCGAACTCGCTTAACATTTCTTTTAATGTACAAAAACCATAATAACCATCTGGTATAGTTAGTTCAATCATCCCTTCACTGGTAGATTTTTCTTATCCAATTGTTTTTTAAGGTTTTGCTTATGTTAATCCATTTGACTTTGTAATAAATTTCATGGAGCGCAACTTTTAGTTCACCGTTATTTTCTATGGGACGTTGTAATGCTATTGGCTTGTTTTGATCAGTTATATAAACAAACATTTTTTATATAAATAAATGAATGCTTTTAAATATAACAAAGACGCAAAATATCTAGTTGAATCGTATAACACTAAAACTATAGCTATTAATTCAATAGTCGTTGCAGTGGGACCTGGTAAGTTTCAAGTTAAGGTTAGTAATCCATTAGATCAATATTTAAATCCTCCTATCAAACATGATAACATCGCGAAGGCTTGGTTTAGTCATCCAATGCAGTTTTATCAAAACCAATTAAACTTTGCTGTGTTCTGCGCTACAACAGGGTGTGGTGTGTCGTTCGCTGATCACTTAAATCATCCTGATCTTATGGTAAAGTCAGTTTATAGATTTCATTTCTATTATACTTTTAGACGTATTTTATCTGAACTGCAGGTTAAATTACCGAATGAATCAACTTTTAGTCCGTTCAACAGCAGAATTAACATGAAGGCATTTGAACGGATTTGTAACGAATTTAACATCAACCAACATACAGACTTTAGACAAAAGTTAGATCGTAATCACGGACTCGGAACACTTTATTATTGGGGAGTGCACAGAAAGTATAACTATGATTGGAATCCACCTTACACATCTTTCTCTTCAGGTACAACTGTTCATTTAGGATCGATAGAACAAGAACACAAAAACGCTTGGACAACTTTCATTCTTGATACTTCTGAAGGATTGACTAAGGCAGGGATAGAACGAGTAAATGATTCTATCCGTACTTACGTGTGGTGTTTGTTGGGATCGCAATCGCAAGTAAGGTCTGACATCCTGGATCCTTCAACAGGGTTTGATGCGCAGAAACAATATTTAGCTAATTTAGAAGATTCAATTAATTCTGCAGTTGATTTACCAACAAGTATTAAAAAGTATCAAGACGTTTTGAGGTATGCTAGATCGAAGGTAGACTTTGCTGTTGGTAGTGAGCTCTACATGCTTCCCTCTAATCTCAGACTTCAAATAGGAGTAATTGAAAACTATAACAACGAAATCCTTGTAGCAGGAGATGACCAAGCAATCGGGATGAATTCAAAAATAAATTCTAACGTAATCAGAACATCAATAATACAAAAAAGTCCAAAAGAAAATAATACAACATCGACAGACTTACCAAATTCAAATTCAATTAACTCTTCGATAGACTTACCAGATTCAAATCATGAAAACGAAAAAACAGCATTAGTTATTTTCTTAACAGCGGCTGGTCTAGTTTATTTTTATTTTACTCAAAAGTAATCCAACAACTAAAACTAATAGCATCCATAAATGTTCTGCCATAAAACCTACTACTTTGCTTGCTGTAGAAAAAAGCCAACTGACAATTCCACCCAATATACCTGGTATAGCGTCTAGAGCTTTTATTCCTAATTTTTTTAATAGATTCTTTAAATGTTCCAGTTGTTTTTTAATCCAATTCTTATTGCTTGATGGTGGCGGTGTTCCTGCTCCAGTTAAAGCAAACACTAAAGTAGAGATTGCAAAACCCAAAGCAGTTAAAACACTAACAATCGTAACACCTTGCTCTTTAAATAAAGTTTTTATTCTTTCTGCTAACGTTGTATCTTCGTGTAAAATTCTTTCGATGGTTTCTTTTATTCTGCTCACTTGTGTGCGTAATTGTTCACGGTTAGTTGACAGTACTTCTAGTCTTGCTGCTCTCTGATCTTGAAGATCTTTTAGTCTTTGCAGGATTCTATCTTTTATGTCTTGTCCTAGGTTACTGTCATCTGCTTCAACTAACTTTTCTTTTTCTCTGTCAATGTGAGCGTCAAGTTCGCTTAGCTTTGCTAGATTATTTGTTAACTCACCTCTGATTGATTTTAATGATTCGTTGAGAGCCATTATTTCTCTCATAGGTAATGGTGGATCATGTAATGTTTTTAAATGTGTTTCTTCATCAGTTATAAAATTAGTTTCCATGTTTATTATCTGGTCAGCAGTTGCGCTTAAGTCTATAAGAGGAATCGATTGAAGTTGGGAATCAGTAGGTAGTTCTTGTAGTGTGTTTTGTAGTTTAGAAACAGCTTCTGGTTTTAGGTCTGCTTCAATATCAAATCGTCTTTGTTCTCTAACACTGAGCTCTCTACGAACAGTACTCTTTTTTAAAAACTTAAAGGGGTCTGGTTTTGTTGTAAGTCGAACTAGTTCACCATTATCTTTTTTTAAATATAAATGCTCATCTTTTAATTCAAAATCATCATGAACAATAACATCAGGTTGTTCTTGTCCTATACTTTCATAAAAAGAACCTACTCTATTTTCCATTAGTTCTCGTCTTAAAGATGATCGAGATTGAGTAGCTTCACTCATGTCGTCTCCCTCAAAAACATCATATTCTTGTTCGTCTTCTATTCCCGCCATTTTTTTATTTTAACTATTTTTATTTTAAA
Source organism: Phymorhynchus buccinoides (assembly GCA_017654935.2). Taxonomy (NCBI): domain Eukaryota; kingdom Metazoa; phylum Mollusca; class Gastropoda; order Neogastropoda; family Raphitomidae; genus Phymorhynchus; species Phymorhynchus buccinoides. Next base: position 180,502 of record JAGGCT020004139.1, read on the forward strand.
AAAATGACGCAATCATTCGGAACAATTCTTGATCCATACAGACAGTTAAAAGAACCACTCGGTGTTAAAGGAACCAGACAGAGTATCGTGATAAGTAATAATCCTTCAACTATCGATCAAAGACAAATATTATCAGTAAGATTTCCTAGTCTAGGATCTAATGAAGTAATAGTACCAGGCACAGCACGTCTTGCATTTAAAATAGAGCTGGAGTCAGCGACGGATCCGAACAGAACTCTAGTTGGTAATCTTGGTAGAGCGATCGTTAGTAAGATAACAATTAAACTTGAAGGGAGAGAAGTAATGTCTTTAGATAACGCTGATGTATTTTTATGTTATAGTGATCTCTGGTTAACAGAAAATGAAAGAAAAGATAGGATTTATCAAGGAATACAGGGAGACAACGGCATTAAACATAGAATAGATGCTGAAGATCAAAAAGATGACAATAAAGATGCGTTGGTTGCTGAAGTTTATGGTAATCGATTCTACATTCCTCTCGACTTCGAACTACTAAACACTCACTCCCCGTATTATCAGGGTGCTTTACAAGATAGGCTTATGTATGAATTTACTTTTAATGACTATGCTCGTGTTATCAGATCGACAGCAGATTCTGAAGCAAAATATAGTATATCAGACATCACATTAGAGTTTGACATCGTTGTTCGTCATCAAGAATTAGCTCGGCTGATTTCACAACAATACCAATCAAGATTTGCAATCTACTACAACAGAATTTTAAATCACAGTAAGTTAACTAAAAACACGACAGACACAATCTGGAATATCGATTTGAATACATCAGCTAGATCGTTGAAGGGGATTTTGCTGCTGTTTGAAGAAACAAAAAAACCTTTTAACAGATTAAGTGAGAGGTTTTATAATCCTAAAATAACTAAACTAACTACCACGATTGAAGGACAACCGAACCAATTGTTTGCGAGCGGTCTTTTACCTTATCAGCACTTTGATGAAATAAGAAAGTTGTTTGGTGGAGGAGAGTTGCAAAGAGATCCAGCTGCTGATTTAATTTGTAAAGACCTCCATCTTCATGATGTTAGGTTAGAAGATTATTTATCCTCGAAGTATGCTTTGTGGTTAGATCTTAGAACAACTGATGACAACAAACTACATGGTAGCGGGAGAACAGTTGGTGATGGGTCAGGAGGAATAAACATTCAAATCCATAAAGAAGCAGCGGAAGGGGATAAGCAAATATATGTTTATGTATATTTACTATGTGATGCTCAGCTGAACATTGAGAATAACAGATTAAAAGATATTGTGTATTAAAACAATGGACTTGAAAATGGATTTATATTTTCTTACAAAAGAAGCACATTGTGGCTTATTTTGCGGGATGACTGGGTGTGGAAAAACAATATTTATGTTAGATTTAATACAAACAGTTTATCGTTATCACTTTGAACATATAGTAATTTTTTGTACTACTTTAGAATTCAACAAATCATACAAAGAAAGAAAGTTCGTTTGGGTAGATGATAATATTTTTTTGGTTGATCCGAGTAATAAACTAAGCGAATGTTTAGAGCATTTTTATCAACTGTTTAAAGGAACGTCAACATTGTTTATTATTGATGATTGTTCAGCTGAAAAAGACATTGTTAAAAAAAGAAACAGTTTAGCTAAGTTAGCTTTCAGCGGTAGACATGCGGGGATTAGTGTATGGATTTTAACACAGAAGTATAACTCGGTTTTAAAGGACTTTAGAGAACAGTTAAAGACAGTTGTTTTGTTTTTTACTAAAGATAAAAATAGTTTTGATGAATGTCTAGATGAAAATGATGTGATTGAATCAAAAGAAGAAAAAAAGTTGATTAAACAAAAACTGAGGAAAGAGAAGTTTTGTAAGCTAGTGTTAAAAACAGATTTTCCTAGTCAGTACAAATGTTTGTAAAAGGTTTATTTTTTTAAATTATAGGAACTGTGTTTGGTGGGATTATCTGT
>JAGGCT020004139.1:182972-214416 GCA_017654935.2 Phymorhynchus buccinoides
GTTTAGATTATAAGCCATGCTGATACTAGAACAATATAAAATAATGTATGGCTAACGTCAACACACATTACCCTGGCTCTCTCTCTCGCCTCTCTCTCTTTTTCCTCTACTCTCATCTCTGTCTCTCTCCCCCTCTCTCTCTCTCCCCTCCTCCCCCCCTTCCCCCAATCTCTCTCCGCTCTCCCCCCCCCTCTCTCTCCCCTCACAAAACACACACACACACAGCTTAAACAAACAATAATGGGACAATATGTCCTAAACTACATTAAAATGAATAATATCCCAAGCTAATAAGATTAATACCAAACAAGTTTAATTTTAAAACCAATACTGATACTAGAACAATGATAACAAGGTAGCTAAAATCAACACACATTCACCCTATTTCTCTCTCTCTGACTCTCTCTCTCTCGTCTCTCTCTCCTCTCTCTCTCCTCGCAATCTCTCCTCTCTCTCATCTTCCTCTCTCTCTCTCCCCTCCCTTCCTCCTCCGAATCGCCAGCCCCTCTCCCTCCCCCCTCTCTCCTCTCATTTCCCCAGACACCGACACACACACACATACACAATGCGCACAAAGCTTAAAACCATCATTTGTTTAAATATGGAATAATACACATAAGTCTAGGAACTAAGAAAAAGGATAACATCAATATATATATAGCAATCGCACTGAAACGAGACATAAAATGCTAGATCATATTATCAACTAATGTATGCTAAAATCAACCAAGCAGACACAGTACCCTCTCTATACCCCCCCCATCTCTTCCCTCTCTTACCCCTCCCCCCTCTCTCTCTCTCAACACCCCCCAAACAACCACACCCACATGCACGCGCACACACAACACACCACAAGCACACCGCACCATCGCACACACCCAACCCAAACCATGCGCACATGTACTCACACACACATCCGACCACCCACCCACTCACAACCACACACTTGCTGCATTTTTTCCTGTTTCGAAGGTTAGGCTGCGGCCGCTCATGTCCTGTTCTAGAGGCTTCCTACGTCGCAGGTATGACCGCCTCAGTCTGTCGTGCTTGCACTGAACTTATCAGCCTGCCTGACCTGCCAGAAGTCTGCGCTGTAGAGCTCGCCACAGTGGGTATGAGACTGGAGTCACCCTGGATGACCCTCAGACGCCTAGCTTCCCCCTCCAAACACCTTCCTGGAAGGCTGGCAACAGAGCACCATCACCTGCCAGCTGTCTTGGTGATTCGTCCCCAAACCCCCCCCTGGCTCTGTCGTTGCTCCTTGAGGCTGCCGATGCTGAGAGTTTGAAAGTCAGACTGATTCCACTGTAGCTCCGTAGAACGATGAAGCGTCTCTGCACACCCCAAACTTGTGCAGCTTCCTCAGGAATAAAACGAGGCGCTGATTGACCTTCTTGAGGGGCCTTGGTAGTTGGCGGCGTCCAGCTTGCTGTCTATGATGATCCCAGGTACTTGTACTGGTCCACCAATACGTTTCATGCAAACATAACTAAACCTAGTTCTTGATTTTCAAGGTGATAAATGGATCAAACTCCCACTACTCGTTTGCTTTCTCCGTTTTTCGTTCGTTTCAACAACAACCAACAGATAATTAGTACAGCCTATCAGTTGCTTTCTTTTTGTGTCATTTTACTTCTACAAGTCCTCACATGCTGCATTGCAAAAACGATTATGAATAATTCCCTGTTTGTCTGGGTGCAGGTTTCATCTGAGCCATCGAAGTGAGTATGGTTTTCCACAGGTTGGTCCTTATGGAATGCCATTTTTGACGTGGCAATCAGTCACGACTACCATTATTCCCATGCCTCCTGCCTTTCTTGTCTGAAACGATTGATCAAACGTCGTGACTTATAATCGTCTGGACCATGACCTTTACTCCTGAGACCATCGCATGGCCCCTCGCCACTCCCACTGTTACGATCACGTGGGACCGCATCGCCAAGGGCATGTCACGATCAACCGTACGTCAAGCGATTCACTTGCCACGTGTGTGGAGTTTGGTGGATGCACATTTGAGCAACATCGATGTTGTGGAGCATTTGTCTCCAATTGTGTCGTGTTAATAATATTTAATCGTTTGTACGTTTTTCAGTCCTCACAAGTTATTTTGTATGTCCCATTAAGATTACGATGAAGTGTCCTTTAATTAACCTAATTAAGAAACTAACAAAACAATTAAATATTGTTGTTGAAAGAGTTTAGTATTTTTGGTTATACTAGTATTTCCTTCATACTGCGATTTTAATCTCCTTCCAAGTTATTCGTTTGCTGAGCCATTGCATTTTTTGTTGGTTTAATGGTTTTAGATAGAGCAAACACAAATTTTATGGATCAATGTTTACATGTTCAGATGTGGATATGCCCCCAATACTGAATCATAGAATGAGTACAAACTACTATTATTGTAGATTATGAAAAGTGGGAGTCAACATAAATGCAGACCACCAAAAGTCAAGCTTCAAAAGGCATCTTTTATTTATCTTTTGCTGTTAAACCTACGTCCCATTGTTTTTGCACTGTTAGAATTGGCTTGTTTGCTGTTTTAGGCATAGTAAAGGAAGGCCTTTAGGGATACATTATTTATTTTTATTCCTTATTTGACCAACTGTTCTTGGCATCCTCTCTATGCATTTTGGGCCTTTCATATTTTTTTTGTCCACAGCGTAACCTAAGAAGTCGTTAATGAGTAACCGCGGTAATACATTCCCACCATTGTTTGTTTTCCCTGCAGGTTTCCTGGCCACAGGCTACAAGTTCGGCTTCCCCTTTATGGACGCATTCAGTGTTGGAGTTGAAGGAGAACAGACTGCCCTTTAACAAAACATGTGTCCCCCTGACCACCCACCCCACCTGCCATCACCGGGTACTCCACCGTTAGGCGCCACGTCATAGCACTAGTCATGACCAGCAGTGCCGATTGCGTACTAGGGTGTTTCAAGTTAGCAGGCGTATTTCATCCCCTTTTTTGCCTTTTTAATCCATGGGTGAGTTTGCCTGACGTTGGGGACAATATAGCAAAGTCATATCTGTACAATGGATGATTTCTACACCAACGGCAACCGGCACAGTTATCTTTCGTGAATGACTATAACTACAACTAGGAAACATTTTGGCACCGCCAAGGATATGAGTTGGCCTTTTTTTTTTGGGACTTCCCTAATGCCACTGTCACAAAGTTCTCTTCGTTTTGAGAGGGGGGGGGGGGGGTCCCCCTGGGCAAGGCTTCCTCCTCTTGAACATGTTCAGCTACGTCCCTTTCCTCTCTATCTGGAAGTTTATGGATTGGGACATTTTAAAATTAATTACTGGCACACATGGAAATTGTCCTAGTTGAGCCCACGTGGAGGTATTGCTATACCCTTACAGGTTGTCTTTAGCTGAGAACGACTGACATCAGTAAGTTGTAGCTATCTTAGTTGTGAAACAATAATTATTTTGAATTAAACGGGTTTTTTTTCTCTCTACTCCCTTTGTTTTTATGTTAAAGGAAGGGGTCAATCCTGGTTGAATTTGCCCAATAGAGCAGATGGCGCGCTTAAATACGGTCCATTCTCCTGTGACGTGTGCAAACTTCTGATTTTTCCAAGTTAAGAGCAGAGGATCACTGCCTCGAAGTTTAGTAGCGGTGTTGCTTCCACTCGCCAATAGAAAAGGGACTTTAATAATGAATTGGTTTAATGATAATTTCCTTGTGTTTTTTCGAACTTTGTTCCTTTTCGGGAAGACGTGGCAATAGTGACGCCGGGTACTTAATGTGTTAATGTTTCATTTTATTTTGTTGTATTTCGGTTTTAAGGGAGACGCTAGCTGCCCTCAGCTTCATATGGGGGCGTACATTGAGGCAAGGAGGCGCCATGGCCAACGGTACAATACTCCCACGCCCACAACCCATCCATGTGGACTGGTCCACTTCATGGACTAGTTTGGCCCACTCATCGGATGCAAGCCCGATTTGATTAAGTGGACTTACTATTTAACTCGCCAAAGGAGCCTATTTTTTATTTCTCTAACTTGCTGTTTTCTTATATGACTGACTGTTTACTCCTCTCTCTGTGAACAATGTATATGACAAACAAACTACGTACAGAGTTAAAGGAAAAAACATATCAAAGGTTTAGGATTCAGCACATGCTTTAAGGTTTAGCAATAGATCTGATGCTTAATGAAATCGAGTGAAGGTCACTTTATTTATAGATGTCAGCTTCTGTTTTCTCATATTGAAACAATAAAAACGGTTTTGAGTTGTCAAAATAACCCAGGTTGTGTAGTTCGACCGCCTCTGCCTTAAACAAATTTAAACAATGGCATCGCTGAGCGGCAGCAACGCATTTGACAATGCAAACCCGGCCACCAGAAGATATTGTCCCTGTGTCCCCCCCCCCCCACGCCCAATAAACAAACCACTTTCCCCCTTACAGAACGCATTAATACATAACCCCAATTTTAAGCGATTCTGTTCAGTAGTTCACGGATTAACAGCTGAACTTTTAGACAACTTCTTGCACCGAGTGATTGTCCTCCCCCCCCTATAAACACATGTCGTTCAGTAGTTCACTAGATACAGCTGAACTTTTTATACAAACTTCCTTGCACTCATGGTACACCGCCCACACAAAATTGAGCGATTATGTATCACTTTTCACGAAATAAGCTGGGGGTAATTACATATCCGAAAGACAGGCAATTGTCGGTTTTCAAGGTCAAACTTCAAGGTCAGAGTAATGGGGGTGGGGCTTGGGAAGGAGGGAGGAGGGGGTTGGGGGGGGAGGTGGGTGCACTGGGAGGATGCCACCCAAAAGTATCAAGCACGGTGTTGATTAACGAAAGGAAGCTTCCTTTTCAAACTATCTACCCCTCGCCAATTTTAATCAATCCAAACAGTAGTTTTTAAGATAATCATGCAACAGACAGCACACCCAGACACACCAACAGACACACAAACCGATCGCAATTGCCTCGCTCTGGCCGGGTACTATGTTCACTGTTTAATCGCCATCTACTTGAATAAAGGAAAGTTATGGTTTGTTCATAAGAACTAAGTGCGACCCTTTGTCTAACTTATCTGTATATGTGCGAGTGTATTTGCTGCATGTTTGAGGGTGGGGTATAGCCCTTTGGATACTGGTTAAGCCCCTACATTGCCGAGAACTTTTAGAGATATCTAACATACATATTAAGGATAAAATCTGTCCATCAGCTTTAAAATATTATATCTTCTGGAAGTTCTAAAGCCAAAGAGGCTGCTCCAGCGTCATTTTCATAGAGTGTTGAGTTATCATAAGTCATTTTGTCTACATGCATTGGCAAGCAAAGGGTATCAGTAGGGGACTATTCGGGTCAATTACAACCACAGCAAAACTGGATAACATCATAAACCTTTCAATTTCTTCTACCAGCTTTTTTGTGGCTTCTTTTTCCTGTGCCTAGCGCCACGCCTACGTACTTGCAATGCACCGTAATGGTAACGCCTAGTAACGGTAACGCGAAGTACTGGTACCGCTGAGTAAGCAGCAACTTTGAAGCGATTGCGGTTCAGAAACGGAGGAGTATAGGCCCTGTTTTCGCCGTTGGCGCTGCTCTGAGAGTGAACGCGATCACTCTCCCGATTCTCTTCCATTTGCTGCCAGGCTTTCCTGGCCATAGCAAGCCTCAGAACATTTGAGGGCGAATTCGAATTAAGAACGGCGGAGTTAGCGTAAAAAGGTGAGCGGCGTATAGCGCGTGCGTTTTCTGAACTCGATTCGCTCCGGGTTTTGGCACACCGATAGTCACCGTCCCGCGGTCATGTACCTTCCATCATTTGAAGGCAATCAAATGAATTTGAATGCGGAGATACGGGCGCCGAGAGTCCGGCGGCATACGCGTTTCGCCGCATTTGCAAACCGCGCAAATGACAGCGGCCTCCCCGGGTGCCGTTTGCCACGCCCCGTTAGGGCTCACAGCAATTTGTGAGCGATTCGTCCAAAAAACTGCGGAGTTATAAGGCCCGTTTTGTTTTTCAGACAGACAGACAGACAAACACACACACCACACTCACCCACCCAACACCCCACACACATACACTGACCTTGGCTTTTTACTATATGATTTAATTCCAGGAAATTTACCTAGAACTATTTGATCCAATAAACACCAAACACACGCTCGCGCGCACACAAACAGGCATGTTTTAGTACAGTCATATTCCCGTGTGATAGCTTTTGACCTTTAGCTCCATACTATAATTAGTTGGGGCTTTGGGGACCCGGTGAAAGAGGAGGGGGATACCCCGTCCTCCTTATAAATGGGCTACCATGTCGTCTGGAGCGGGGGGGGGGGGGTTGGGGGGGGGGGGGAAAAGGGGAGGGGGAGGGGGGGGGGGGTGGGGGGGGGGAGGGGGGGGGGGCGCATATGTTGTGCTGTGTGGGGACAAGATGTCCTGAAAAATCCTCAAAATCACCGAGTGTAACTTCTGTTCCGGTGTCTCTGGCAAGAGTGACGTGCTGGCGTCCACGTGCTGTGTGGCCGTCCGCCCTTGCCAGTACCGATCTGCAGGGACCTGTTCCCTTGGAAGGGGGCCAGGCACCCTTCATGACCACCATGGACAGTTGCGTTACCCATCTCCACCAACCCCTCCCTCCTCCACCAACAGTCCCCCTCCACTTCGTCCTGTGGGGCCTGCATCTGATGGTTCTGGTTTTCTGCTTTGGATTCACTCAGTTCCTGGTGAAGATCCCAACGGGTTTGGCTTCCGTTTTCTAATAACCATCTGTGTGATGCTATCCGTAATGGACCATTGTACATAGACAGATTTGCCTAATTGTAATAACATGGAGTGAATAGTGTTCTTTTCCGCTTCGAACCATCTTCCTGTTATAGATTCAAGACCTTGGCTTCTGTTTCTTATAGCGTATGTCCCCCCCCCCCCCTGATGTTCTACCTGTTTTACAATAGGCAAAATGCTGAATTGGCAATAACATGGACTGTATTAGTGTCTTTTCTGCTTTGGTCATCTTCCCTGTGAGAGATAATCCAGACCTTGCTCCGTTTCTTATAGCCAATGTCTTTCTGATGTTTACCTGTTGTACATAAGAACATTAGGTATCTGTACGCTTAACATTTTGGCACTGTAAATAATATATGAGTGCTTCATCTTGTTCACTAGGAAGAGTAAAAGTTTTAATATGTAATTGAACCTTTAGAAGGCTTTCATGAAACCGGACGCTCAATTTGCACTGCACACTATAGATGCCACACCTAAAGTATCAAAATTTAGTGTAAAGCCAAGAGTTAGTTGAGAAACAAATCGCCTTGCATACTCTTTAAATCAAGCGTTGTGTGTCTAACACAAAAACAAATGAGTTGATAAATGGCTTTTAATGAACGAACATCTGAACACTAATCAATAAAATAGCACTTTGTTAGCTGGCCAAGGAGTTTGTGAGCGATCTATCCATCGAAAGGAACTTGTACATACGTGCGTTATAAAAAAAGAGACTATTTAAATTGTTAACGCTTTAGCTCCAAAAAAAATAATAGTAAATGTTCGTGAGTGACACTGTCATTCATTTAAGGCTTGAGACCAAACAAAATACTGTTTATTTAACGAAGAAGAGTTTCAATAAGAATAAGTTAGAAGGACGAAAGTTGTGCGGACTTTTCGCATGAACACATTTCATGTGCTCAGAGCTTCTAAAATAATTAAAAACGAACTAGACAATGAAGTATTTATTTGGTGTTGTTTAAATAGATATTGTACTCAGTAAATAGGATTTACATATATTAAGAAGGTGGTTTAAGATAGTAAAATCACAGAAAAAAAGTATTGTAAATAATGCTTTGCTTGTCGTACTGTCTCTTACTTTACATTACTTACCAAATAACTATCATGCTTAGTATACTGGTGACATCACATTTATTTCTAAGAAACATATTGTATTTGTTCTTTCCCTTTTTTGGGGGTTTTTTTTTTTTTTTTTTTGTTTTTTATGAAGGTTTTTTTTCATTGACTGATTTATTTGATTGTTCACCACTGGATTAATATTTTAATACAACATATTTGTAACAACGTTATGTGCTTTTTTTTATAGATGTAATACCACTCTGACATAAAGATATATGGACTTCTTTAGCATTTCATATCGATTTTTTGTAGTCCGCCAGTCCATAATCAGGGTTAGGGAATATCTTAACAAATGGCATGAATTATTAGTGATATGTTACGCATAATGTGAAACCCCGAATTGCCTGACATGTGAACATTAGGCAGCAAATTGTCCTAATGTGAACATTAGGAAAACTTTCCCATATCAGTGCATTTTTGTCTGATGTGAATAGAATGAAGTTTAACATATCTTGAGGACTGAGTCTTCCTTCACTTCTCTTCTCACATTTCCCTTTATTTTTGAGTTCTGTTCACTGTTTTTATTTGTAATTTCTCTTTTTGGAGGACTTTTGGCAACTTGAACTTATCCGCATCAGATTCAGAACATAGGCTGGATTTCCTTTTGACAAGGTAAAATACTCTCTCTCTCTCTTTCTCTCTCTATCCTTTCCTCCTCTCTTTCTCCTCTCTTCTCTCTCTTTAATTTCTTTCTGTGTACTCTCTCTCTCTCTCTTCTCTCTGATCTGTCTGTCTCTCCCCCCTCTCTCTCACGCCTCTTTTCTTCTCAATTATTCCCGCCCTTTTTAGATCTAAGTATTGTTTCTCCCAAGAGAAACAATTACCTAGCCTGACAGTGTGTGACATTGTTGTGCCACTGGGCTGTGGCCTGATGGCCATAGCTATGGTGCTTAGTGGACGATAATGTGCAGGACATTCTTCAATGGATATGGTTGCGTGTTCAGTGGTAGGTGCAACGTAAAAGGGAACCCTTGACTGAAGAAGTGTCGAGTGTCATGGGCAGCCCCTTAGGCCTAGGCCTAACACACATACCGTTTCCGATTGTGCACGCCCTTCTTGTCGTTCTACCTAAGTATCGTTAATTGTGTTTCTTGTTGCCTCGGTCTGGGCAAAGGCCAACATAAATGAGAGCTGTAGCATAGATTTTCTACATTATTGGAATGTCAAGTACAGATTTAATCGTTGGTGAAACTTATGACCACTCTCAAACAGCCAGATGGATGGGTTGGCCTGTGGAGACTTCCCATATCAGTTATAATAACGTATAAAACCACACAACACAACCCACACCATCGCCGCACTCTCTCTCTCTCTCCCTCTCTTTCTTTATTCTCTCTCTCTTAAAAAAAAAAAATAGACACTACTGTTCACAGCGTGCAAATGGAGCTGCGTATGTGAACACTAGGCAATTTTCCTGCCTAATGTTGACAATTTTTTTAACATTAGGCACACCATCTTCACATCACCTGCCTAATTTCATATATAGTCAATTTTCTACCTAATGTCACATTAGCATGTTCACATTATGCTACATAATTACAAGAAATAAAGAACACAATCGGCCTAGCGCCCATATTCAGTTTGCAGCAATTTCTTATCTCTGCAACTAGAATATGGGGCGTTTGTGTTCTTTATTTTGCTTGTATAATTATTAGTGTAGACTTTTTTTTATAATGGCAAACTTGTGGGCGGGTGGGTGGTATTGTTTTTTTAGGCATTTTCCTTTTTCATTTTACTCACGGAAATGTTTCGTTGATTAACTACATATAATGTGTACAACACTGTATTGCCTGTTCAAGAAAAATATATGTAGTTCCAATAAACTATACGGATGAGAACTATATGTATGTATAATATTATACATGTGTGTTAATCACCGTGTGGCATTACGCGTGTTCAATAAAGTAAACATCAATCTGTGTTGTCTTGGAAGTCCTTCAGTGTTGTTTTTTCTTCTAAGAGGGTTAAGATGAAGAAAAGCAATAACCTTGTGATCACGTTTTCCTTTGGTACTCTTTCTTTCTTTCTTTCTCTTCTTTCTGTTTGATCTCCTGCGCCTCTTCTTTCTTCTCTTCTTCTTCTCTTCTTCTTCTTCTTCTTCTTCTTCTCTTCTCCCGTTGAGTTTACACACAATATCAGTTTGATTTTAATGCGGTCGAGGTCCGAAGAAGTCGGGCATCAAAAATAAACAAAATAAACAAAACCTACTCTACGAAGATGACCCAGCCAGTCGGTCTCGGTGATCGACCCCCGACGTGATACGAGTCCGTCGGACACTAAAGACTAGGCGGAAAGGGGGGGGGTTTCAATCTTGATGGAGGACGTAGAACAAGCAAGCCGGCTGAAAAAGGCAAGACACAGCCTCCTCAGGTACGAGTTTCCAGTCTTTGATGTGTGGTGCGCGTGAAAAAGAAAAACTTCTTCTCCTGTATTCAGTCCCCGCACTGGGATGTGGAATAGTTGCCGCTGTGTCCTCTTCCTTGGCCCGTGGCGGAATTGGATCTGACTTCATTCAGTCTGAACTTTTTGTCGAACTTTGAACATGCCGTTCAGAAGATCTTATAAGCATTGTAAGCCGGTAGAATTTCTGCGAATGCTCAAAGTGTTGGCCTATCCTAACCCGAGAAAGCATGCCAGTTACACTGGAGGTTTTGTGGTAGCGTTTAGTACGAATCGAGCCGCCCTTCTCTGTGCCAGCTTCGATTTTGTCCTCCGAGTGTGGGGTTTCACTACACAAGACCTGCATATGCCAGCAGGGTCGGTGTCTGATGGAACTTGCAAGTAGGCTGAATTAGGCACCGAGCAAAAACAACGTGCAATACAGCACTTCTTCGAAGGTCGATCGCTAGTAATGATTGACAGCAAAAGAGGACAGACGTGGCCATAGAAAGTGGTGGACACCTCAAGCTTCAAGCCATGTAGTCAGGAGTACGAATGAGCACTTAGACGCCCATTTCACGCCAGATGGCAATCAAACCGTAAGTCTTAGCGCGTAATATTCTTAGTTGGGTATTGAGACGAGAGTGCTAGTGGGGAGATGAGTCCCTCCCTCTCTATACCGCCCAGCTGCTAAGAATTCACGCGCTTAAGCCCCTTCCGTTTTTGATTTCCATCTACCTAGCTGTGAAATGGGCGTCCTAAGTTTGACCCTTAGACAGTCAACACGAGGAATAGTATGTAAATGATACTAACCTCCCCAAACGATTGGCTGTTCGCCCGATTTCATACTAGATCCCACGTTTTGAGAGTGGTCGATACGCACTTGTGCGTGCAGCGCGAGGAAAATCTCAGGTGCGCGAACTGCACGGAAAAAACGATACAGCACTTTTTCTCAAGCGAGTCTCTAACAACACTAAAAAGGTATACATTTGATCTCAGTGAATCAGAAATAACAAAATAATTCGATGTGACGACTTTCATCACCGGAAATGTTTTGTTTTTAAAGACACACTGACCCACCACGATTACGTCCCCCTTGGGTTTTTTTGGGTAGCTGTGACCACATACAATGCCCCCAACTTCAAATTGAGGCTGCGCTTTAAAAATGATGTATCGCTTTGAGTTCTGGGGGCATTTGTAGTGAGACCTGTCAAAACAAGATTTCTATAGAGGAAAATATGTGAAACCCGTGATTTTGACACGTGATCTGTGGTCTTTAACTATTTCTTTGTAAAGACCCCGCACGTCACTTTTACATTCCCTCTTATACTAGAATAGTCTTAAGATTCCGCTCCTTACGAGCTATAAGAAGGGAAAAAAACAGGTGAAACCGTGGTTTTGACACGTGACGTGGCGGGTCTTGTAAAGATACACATCGCGGCCACGATTAAGTCCATTTTTTTTTCTGGGTACTGTGACCTATAGAACTGCCCCATGTTCAATTGTTGGCTGCTCTTTAAAATGATGGTTTGCGCTTTGAGTTTGGGCATTTGTGAGACCTGGTCAAAACAAGATTTAGTTCGCTATAAAAGAGGGAAAACACGTGAAACAGGATTTTGCCGACTTGATCATCTGGTGGGGCCTGTAATTGGCGAGCAATTACTAAAGTGCACGAATTGCACGGACAAGTGGGGAGTGGGTATACAGCACTTTTCTGCAAGGCGATCTCTAACAAACAAAGTTACTCGTACACATTTTTATCTCAGTAATAGAAGAGAAAAAAAGATTTCGATGTGACGACTTTCATCACAGTATCATCTTTAAGAAAAATACTATTCCGTTTTAAATTGAGTGCGCGCGCACCACGCATGCACCCGGGTATATATTTTGTAGGTTGGCCACGATTAATTCAAGAAAGGGCAGGGTTGCCCTGGAAAACCTATGGGCTGGCCCCGGGCCTAACGAGGTTTTTATTATCTACTTCTATTTTAGCCTATTCATACGAAAAAGAGCGTTGAATACACAAAACCGATTTACTAGTGTCATGTAAACATATAATAGAATAGTAAATATCCAACAATATAAAACCACTTATTTCATTACTGCGCTTTTCTATTCAATACTGTTCTTGTTCTATTGAATAGAAAAGTTAAAAGTATTTGAATAGAAAAAGTGAGAGTTGTGAATTAAGAGCTTGTATCTATCTCCAAACTTTGTAAAAAATAGTACATACTATATGCAAAAAAAATTCACATACTTTATAGAAAATATTCCATACTGAAGTAGAAATAATCCCATAATTATAAAAACTCGTCCATAATGTGCTTGTTCTATTGCATAGATTAAAAATCCGTAGAGTAGAAAATGACAGACTAAAAGTAATCAAAGGAAATACCAAAAAACATTCTTTATTCAATATCCCCAAAATCTATGTAAATACTTCCCACAATAGCTAAGTATACAATATACATCTTGTGGAATCATAGAGATAAGATAATGCACTTATCATACCACCATCTCATTCTATTAAATATTATCCGTAAAGTATTATATAAAATAGATTAAATAGTAAAGAATTAGTCTCGGAATGCAAAATTAATTCTGTCTACTCTCTAGGCTAGCCAGCTGACGGTTATTGTCAGAGACGCCAAGACTACGTGAGGGCTTTATGTAAATCTGGAAGGTCAACACTGAGTCCAACCATCGCTTCCGACATTGGCCCTCACTGCCACTTCATTTGACTTGCTTCAAGTTCAACGCCACAATTAATGAGGTTGCATGCAAGTCTTTCAGTGTCACTCAATCGTTTTGTTTCATTTGCTTTGTTTTCAAAGCATATCTTCTTCTTCAATCCGCCTGAAGCTACTTCACCCATTCTACTACTAGCTTTTTGAGCTACTAGTAGTCCTATTATTAGGCAATCCTTTAGCAATGCCCTACATCCAAACGTGAACACCAAGACACGCGCGCGCCCGGTGCGCGTGTAATAAACTCTTGCAGCCACATACCCCTCCTCCAACCCCCACCCCAACACCACCAATCAAACGTCGTGTAGTGGGGTGCACGCTCTTGTAGACACAGGTGCACAAAAGCACAGACGGGGGTGGGGGGGGAGTGAGTGGAAGGGTGAGGTTTGAGGGGGATTATATAAGGTGGGGGGGGGGGGGTGGGTGGGAGAGAGAGAGAGAAAGAGAGAGATTAGAGGCTAAGGTTTGGGCGATAAATGAAAAATCGGATCCTGTCTCTTTATAATTTCAAATGCCCCAAATGATCTTTTGACCCAGAAGGCGTAAAAACTTATTTTTTTCTCTCTCTCTCTCATTAGAGAGAGAGAGTTGAATTGAATTAATTCTAACGGAGGCGAGGCTCTTGTTGGCACTTGTCCAACTCAATCCCTAAGGATGCATCTCCCTCTTCTGCCATTTTGATGTTGTGTGGGCCTCCAGTGTCTTTGCCTACGGCTTGCTGTCTGCTTCTCAATTTCGCGCGCTTTTATTTTGACCCTTACAATTTGCATAAAGCCCTCACGTAGTCTTGGCTTCTCTGACAATAACCGTCAGATGGCTAGCCGAGAGAGTAGAGAATGAGTGTTGCATTTCGAAACCAATTCTTTACTATTTAAACTATTTAATAACACTTTACGGATAATATTGAATAGAAAAAGATGGTAGTATGAAAAGAGCATCATCTACTCTATATACACAAGATGTATTAAGCAATAAACTCCGTTCGCTCCTGTTATTTATTTCTCAGTCAAGCCAAATTGTTATGAATTCTTGTTCAGCTGTAAGTGGGCGATGTTGTGTTAGTGGAAACATTGCACGTGATTCTCTATTACTGAGCTTGGCAGCAAAAGAAAAAGCGTAAACTTGCGAAAAAGGACCTTGTTTTGGATCGTTCTGCATGAACACATTGCACAAGCCAGATGGAAAAACCATTATGCACGTGCAAGCACTGCTGTTTATGTGTGAGATGCTGTCTCTTGCTTGGCTTTATAAGAAGACATACCACCAGTATTAGGCCTGATTTGACAATGCCTCCACGACGAAAATTGAGCGAGTTGGATAGGGGACGAGCTGTTGCATGGTTCCAAGATGGTGTTCCCAAGCGAGAAGTGGCCAGGCGACTTCAGGTGTCCATCTCGGTCATTGTCAGACTGATTCAACGCTTCACAGCCACTGGGAGGGTCCATGAAAGACGCAGATCTGGTCGACCGAAGAAGACAACTCCACGTGAAGATCGTCTCATTGAACGACAAGCCCTGCAGACAAGAACAGCCTCTTCCAGCATCATTCGAAGGCAGCTGAGGGTGGCTACTAACATTAACATCAGCCAGCAGACCATACGGAACCGCCTTCATGGGTTTAACCTCCGTTCTCGTCGCCCAGCTGTACGGCCACGCTTAACTCCAGCCCATAGGGCAGCACGCCGCGCCTTCTGCAGACGTCACGTGAGGTGGACACGTCAGCAATGGTCCCAGGTCCTGTTCAGTGATGAATCACGCTTCACCCTGAACCACAACGACGGCCGACTGAGGGTCTGGAGGCGCCCAGGGGAACGCTTTATTGACGCCACTGTCCAAGAAAAGGTGGCCTTTGGTGGAGGTTCTGTAATGGTCTGGGGGGCCTTCAGCCTTCACCACAGAACACCCTTGTATCATGTACAGGGTAACCTGACTGGCCTCCGATACCGGGATGAGATCCTTCGACCGCTGGCTGTGCCTACACTGCAGCAGATGGGACCGCCGGCTGTCTACCAGGATGACAACGCTCGCCCCCACAGGGCAAGGGTGGTCAACGACTTCCTGCAGCAGTCTGGAGTCAACAGAATGGAGTGGCCAGCATGCAGTCCCGATCTCAACCCGATTGAGAACCTCTGGGATGAGCTGGATCGCAAAGTGAGGAGCAACCACCCCCCTCCCAGGGATGCCCAGCACCTCTACCAGATGCTGCAGGCTGAGTGGCAGGCGCTTCCACAGAGGATCTTCACCACCCTGGTCAACTCCATGAGGACTCGCTGCGTCGAGTGCCAGAACAGCCATGGCGGATACACGCATTACTGAACTTTTTGGAGCATCAGAATGCCCTGTCTTGTGTTTTCAATGACTTTGGGAAATCAAATTTCTATACGTACCCACTTTGATCAAATGTATAGACCAAACGATTGCTCGAAATTGAATGCAATTGTGTATCGTTATCACTAAAGCATTGAATTAAATGTTGGCCAAAATTCCACGCATTGGCTTTCTTATTTGGAAAGTTATGAATTAGTTTGCAAGTGATCCTTAAATTTTTGTGGATAGCTTATATCTCTGGGCAACCAGAGCGACAGACTTTCGGGTGCCAACCTTTCCTTTGGGCTCATCTGAGGTAAAGCGCTATAGAAGATGTACTGATTACTATTATTATTATTATTAATATTATAACTCGAATTAGTGACCAGTGTTTAGCGCTCTGCGTGAACATTAGCGTTTGGCGTTATTTCCTCTGGGCAACGATCTTCCAGGGCGACAAGTTTTCGGATGCCAACTTTCATGTGATTGTGTTTAGAGACCAGTGCTTTCTTTTCTTGACACCCCCCAAACAACTCAATACCAACTTGTTTAACCCTTTCGCCGCCAGTCATTTTTTCAGCCAAAAAAATCCATTAAACTTTACTGGGTAGAGAAAACTAAATCTGCAATATTGGGAATTCCTCTGTGACATGGATAATATTAGGCTTATCCTTACCTTCGCAAAAATTAAGAAATTATGGGGTCTTTTCCGATAACAGATAAACAGACCCTGATTGGATGCCTTTAAGTGGACGTGGGTGTTAAATCATTGTGGTGGCAAACATGCGACGTTGGCGGTGAAACCTAGAACCATGCTTGTCAAGCCGGCTAAACCTCTACTGGGGGTGTCCCTAATTCTGGTTATCATAGGAATGCAAGAGGTCAATGTTTGTTTTGTTCCTTTCTTCTTCATGCGGATCGCTCAGACAGTCATCCTGTACAATTATGAGCGCAGAGTATGCGTCATGCTGGCCGTTGTATGCATGTCCGACTTGGGTTGAACGAAAATCTTTGTAAGAATTTATTGGAAATAAAGGCAGGAGAATGGACCGATAAGGCAGAAATATAGTAATATGATAGAAAACAAAAGGAAAAGGCAAGAGTTCAAGAGAGTGACAAATTATAGGAAGTTACGAGCACAGAACGTCCAGAGAGGTGGGAGAACTATTTATACAAAAGAGACCCCCGTTATCTCCACACGGTGGGTGGGGAGGGAGTGTTTTGCTCCAATCACAATGGTTCGATGAAGGTGTTTACGTCCAAATGAAGGCGGCGACAGGCTGTAAGTAAGAGGGGCAAAGATACTTGTCCCAGACAATGATCCCGATTAATTTCAAATTTTACAAATTGATTTTTAACACGATATCTCAAAATGTTTTTAAAAAGATGTATACAAATCCGTCCGTTCTGTTTTGCAAAAATCATATGAATTAATATCACCCCCCACCAACCCACCCCCAAAAAAACTAATACTCAATAACACAGCTAAAGGTCATTATAGATTACTCTATGTCCCACTCTATGTCAGTCTATGTCATTCTTATTTCTCTGGAAATGGCCCTAGCTACATCTCTGATATGCTTTCTGTCTATACTCCATCAAGGCAATTAATTGCGGTCATCTTCAGATTCCATAATTCTCTGTGTTCCTAGTACACACACAAAATTGTTTGGTGAGCGCTCCTTTTCCTTTTCGGTCCTATCAGTTTGGAACTCCTTACCACGCGAAATTCGCAATATCCAGTCCTTGCAATGTTTCAAATTAGCTCTCAAGACCCACATATTCAAGCTACATCACAACCTTTAGGCCACATTACTTCTCGATTATATTCTCACATATTCATGTGTGTGTGTGTGTGTGTGTGTGGGTGTTTGCGTGTGTGTGTGTGTGTGTAGTGTGTGTTTCATTTAACGTCATGATCCACTTCTCGTGATATTAGACCAAAAATAAACCACCCCAAAAAAAATAAAAATGAATGCCTGCATGTTTAAAGTGTTTTCCGTGCATGTGAGTTTAGTCGATGTGTGTGTGTGTTGTGTTGGTTTGTGTGTGTGTGTGTGTGTGTGTGTATGCGTTGCGTGCGTACGTGCGGTGCCTTTTCGTGTATGTGTGTGTGTGGGGTGGGGTGTACTTTGTATGCCTATTTGTAAGTGTGTGAGCGATTATTTGTTTTTGTTGTTGAATTTCTTGCTTTTAATTTTGTTTTTATTTTTTTTTTGGTTTTTTTTTTTTTGTTGTTGTAAGCGCGTAGAGCTCCACATTTGGTGGAGGAGTGCGCTATATAAATGCTTTGCTATTATTATTATTATTATTATTTTATTATGACTTCAAGAACAAACAAACAATGTTTAGTGTTCGAAATGAACCGGTCGACCATCTTGCCGCTTACAGACAACAACCTCTGAAGACTGTTACAGAATACTCTGAACGTTCGCGCTCAAGCTTTACGGGATGCATATAAAGCTACACTTTGGCAATACGAGTGGGTTAGAGCCGTTAAAACAAGGGAGAATGGTTTAAACAAACAAAACAAAAAAACAAAAAAGAGCTGAAACAGAACTGTTTTTAAAAGCGTTTCATTGCAATAATGTGACGATGTTACGTGCAGGCGTACCTAAGCTTGTGCTAAGCTATCCTTGTGACCTATTGATACCCTTTATTTTATCTCAGCCTTTAAAGGGGCACCCTGACGAATGAGTTTTTTTTGTAAGAAACACGTCAAGATCACAAGGAAAACACCCTTTACAAAGATTGCACAACACTCACTTTGCTCTGATTTTCCTATAAATCAAACCGTCAAATCCGGGCTGACCGCGATTCCTCCTTGGAGGTGCTGGAAGTCAAATTATTTTCACCCAAAGAGAAAGCGTGTGCCATCTCTTTTCTAATTGCCGCCTGCGTTTAGACCAAATCATTTGCACGACATTTTCGCAATAAAACCCTTTTTATTTTTTTCTCTATTTTTTTTTAATACAGTTTGATCTAAAGGAGTTTCCCTCACAGCAAAGAAAACAGCTCTCTTTTTTAACTGCACTACAAAGCAAAAAAAAAGCTTCAACCACAATGAGTGACCTCAACCACCCCATCCAAAATGGCTACTCTCTCCGGCATCTCTGCCAAGGAAGAATCGCCGTTTTGACAGTTTGATTTCTAGGGAACCAGAGCAAAGCGAGTGTTCCGATATTTGAAAAGGTTGTCTTTCTGGTGATCTCAATGTGTTCCTTGCATAAACTCATCCGTCATGGTCCACCTTTTACATACGTGCTCGCAAGCAAAAGCTGTATATCGGTGTCTATCTCTGTTTAGCCTTTCACATCCCCCACCCCCACTGCATCCCCACCCCACTCGTAAATAATTATGTTGTACACCTTCTTGCTCGCTGCGTTTACAAGTTGTTTTCAGAAACGATGTGATTAGTTTTTAGTCCCTGAGCCGAAGGTTCGTGGAGCTATTGTTTTTGTCTGATCCGTCCGTCCGTCCGGCTATTCCTCCGTCCGTCCGTTTTTCTCAAAAACTATTCAGTCTGTCAACATCAAATTTTGTATACTAGTTTTTGCCAATATGCAAGCTATCCACTGGTTTATTTATTTTTACATTTAAGGTCAAGGTCGCGCCAGTTACGGCTTTCAAACCCAGAAACACATTAATCGCTAATATCATCACGCAGCTTTGGATGTATTTCAATGCAGGTTTCTTCACATTTCGCTTAGAGGGGAATTACGTCAAGGGCAAAGGGAATTCAAAGAAAAGGTAGAGCTAAAATTTCAGACAGGCAATGTGAGGGATGCGTGGCGAGGGTTGAAAGTTCTGACTGGGGAAACAAAGAGTGCCAAAAGTGCTAACATTATGTCACCAGATGAACAGTACACTTTCTCCAATGAACTGAATGAATTTTATTGTGCAGGGGGGGGATTTGAGAGGACCGCTTTAGAGGTAAGGAAAGTTTTAGAACCAGAATTAACGGAAGTGTTAACCAACCTAGAGCATCAAGTTAAAGATAGTAATGATGCACTATTAGAGGTTGATCCAGATGTTGTTGAATCCTTGTTTTTAAAACTGAATGTCAGGAAGGCAGCAGGTCCAGATGCCCTGCATGGTAAACTGTTGAAGACTTGTGCCTCTGAACTTTGTGGTGTTTTTAGTTCTATTTTTAACTGGTCTCTCAAAGCCTGCACTGTCCCCCAAACTTTGGAAACACTCTACCATTTGCCCTGTGCCCAAGAAAAAGAAGCCCGTTGCTCTGAATGACTATCGACCTGTGGCCCTAACCTCTATAGTTATAAAGTGCTTTGAGAGAATTGTCCTACAGCATCTTTTAACCTTTACCAGCCAGCATTCAGACCCCCTTCAGTTTGCTTATAAGTCACACAGGAGCATTGATGATGCGATCCTTACCCTTCTTCACAACGCTTTTATTCATTTAAATGATTCAAAGTCTTTCGTTCGTATTTTTTTTATCGACTTTTCCTCTGTCCCCCCCAAAAGATCCCCCCCTCCCCCAAAAACCCCCTTTCCTTTCAAGTACCTACTATTCAGCCACACCTTCTAGCTCTGAAGTTGTTAGACCTTCATGTTGATCCTAAATTGACTCTCTGGCTCGTTAACTTTCTACTCAATGGAAGCCTGTCAGTCCGCTATCAGTCTGTGCTCTCCTCTCAACTCTCTACTTCACCTGTTGCGCGCTCAGGGTACTGTTCTCTCTCCTGTTATTTTTTACCTTGTATACCAACAACTGTTGAGGTATTGAGAATGTTCCTATCATATAATATTCAGACGATTCGGCCATACAAGACATTTCAAATTCTGATTCTCACTACTTTTAGTCAAGTTGCGAAATTCTGTCTGTGGTGTAAAATAAACTATCTGGACCTCAATGTGCTCAAAACAAACTAAATGTTAATAGACTTTATGAAAGATCCACCCCCTGTGCCAAAGGTAGAAGTTGATGGTGAAACAGTGGAAAGAGTATCAGAGTACAAATACTTATGTACCATTTTGGACGAAAAAACTGACTTTCAGGGGGGGGGGGGGGGGGGACAAGAACACACACAACCATACATAATAAATGTTCAATCAAGATTGTTTATTTTTGCACAGACTGAGAAATATTGGTATAAACAATCAAACATTTTGCATACGTACTGTAGTAGACTGCATTGAGTCTGTGCTTACTTTTTTCTTTATGTGTTGGTTTTGAAGTCTGTGTTTGAAGAATCAGCGTGTGTTGGTTGATGTGGTGAATGTGTGTAGTAAAGTTTTTGGAGAGAGAGAGATGGGTTTGAATGATATGTACGAAAGACGAACCAAGCAAAAAGCCAGAAAGATTGCGAATGACACCTCCCATTTTTTGAACAAACATTATGAACTCTTATTACCTTCTGGACGCCGCGACAACACTTTCAAAGCTAACTCCCAGGCACAGAAATGTTTCATCCCCAGATCCATCCATCTCTTATACTCATGATCCTTTTAGGTTTCAATGGGTGTTCATCGTGTTAAAAGAAACTATGCATGCTTATCCTTAGACTTGTATGTATCCACATATAATGTGTATCTTTAAGTGTGTATTATGTGTAACTTTAGCTCCTATTCATGCATGCTGAATGTCAATGTCCTTGTTATTCTGGCCCCTGAACAAAATATATCCTTGAGAGATAATAAAATTGATTTGAATTTGATTTGCATTTGATTTGGATTTCTTGAGGCAATGGTCTATAACACAGTTGTCATGAATTTTTCTGTGGCGCGCGTGTGCGCATGATCGCTCGTGCTCATCAAATCACGGGTCCGAACCCCAAGGCTATATATAAAAAAAACTATTCAGTTACGAGCTGTTTTGATGCGTTTTTATGTAGTTGACGTTCTGTTTTTATGCGTTTTTATGTATGTGTATAGCCGACGCTCCGAATTCCGAGTAGCTCGGCGATGCTGCGAGGGGACTTTGCAGCCGCTTCGGCGTTGCACTTGTTGTTTTCTGTGTTTTGTAAAAATGTTTACGAGTTTTGGCTATCAAGTACTTTACGACGCGCCCCCCCCCCCCCCCCCCCCAATGCCGTACGCCTCAAATTTTTCGCATATAAAATTTGCCCTGAGAAGCAACATTCTGCCGTTCTCTGGGAGAGGGATAGGGTTAGGATCAGCCTCGGATTAATTTCACAAAATTGTAAGAAGCAGACTTTGAGATTGAGGGTCCGTAAAGAGAGGTGTGTGTGTGTGCGTGTGTGTGTGTGTGTGTGTGTGTGTTTGTGTGTGTGTGTTGTGTGTTTGTGTGTGTGTGTGTGTGTGTGTGTGTGTCCTCTTTCCTCTGTATGTGTGTGTGTGTGTTGTGTGTGTGTGTGTGTAAGTAAATCATTTACCGGAGTGGTTTTTATTTTTTCATTTTATGTTTTTTGTTTTGTTTTTGTTTGATCATGTATATATTTATTGTCACACTTCTCTGTCTGTTTTTTTGCCACTGTTTTGGAAATCTGTTCTGATTCGTCCAAGCTAGACTAGGCCCCACTTCTTGCTATTCCGTAAAGAAAGGAAATCGGTTGTCACTTAATGATAATCAAATACATTTTAGATGGTACGTGCCTCTTTGAAGTAAACATGTTTGCGTTTTATTAGAGGGTTTTTAACTTTACCAGTCAAGCTTGAGATGCGTTTACGTATCGTCATTTCTCGCGTGAAAAAAAGCACGCAAACGGTGGAAGATACGTACGTGATGACGGTGGAGGTGTACTTCATGCGTGATCGATTCTGTATCTCAACGCATTTAGATTAAAGCAACGCAACATGCAAACACACATTTAACAATTTAATTCAAGTCTTCGTCTTTCGTTCAGATTGCATCTTGTTTCGGAAACCTGCAGTCATTGTACTGAAAATTGCATCTTTTGTGAGGCATCCTATTCGGCTGTCACTTTTGGCTGACGGTTATACGTACGTATCTGAATTCAGAATATTCAGAACGAGATTTGGTTTTGAGCTTTCGATTCGGGTCAAAATAATCCATTAAACTGGCCCCTGAAGATGTTTATGGAACCCAGCCTTTATTTCAAGGTGTTCAAGTAATGAAAACGACAATATATATATGAGAGATTATGATATATTGCGTGTCTAGACCACTCCTAGTTTGTTTTTTTTTAAACTCGTCGTTATCACTCCTCGTTTTTTAAAAAAAAACTCATCGTGATCCAGACGACGCAATATATCATAATCTCTACACACTCTATTTTTACCAAAAAAATTTTTATGATTTATTTTTATTAAGGGGTTTGGTCTAGAGGCGAGGGGGAAAAAGTAAATTGAATACTCTCCACAGTGTAGTCATGAATGACGACCGATTTCTATAGAGAGCGCGGCTAATTATATTTTTGTCTAAACTTGCTTCCCGCTAGTCTATGTTAGCAACCTGTCTTGACAGGAAGCGGTTACTGTTGCTAGGTGTGTTGTGTTGTTAGATACGAAGCCATTTTATGTTGTGAAGTGGAGTGTCTGGGGCTAATCTTTCAGAAATACAAACAGACAGAGACAAGCACACTGTTCTATTAGACCGTTGCCATTTTCAGGAAATCAGACACCCGTAGGCATCGGAGAGTCAGAGTTGTCAAACACACTTTTCTTAGGGAAGAGGATGCCCTGAATCCATTTAAACCATTTGACAAGCTGTATCTTGCCCCTGTTGTCCATGGCAACCGGCCAAAAGACATGGCCGACAGCTGGATCACGGGTAGACCAAAAACGTATTTATAGGTATTCATGGGACACAAATCGGTCTATAGATTGATAAAAACATACCTTTCTAATCAACTGTGGGGTGCTAAGTCCACTTAAAGGACCTAGAAATCTGTATTTTGCCTCTGTTGCCAATGGTTACCCAATGACGTGCCCGCAAAGGCAAGAAGGCTTACGTACAGGTCAGAAATCAAAATAAGTGAGTGTTGTGTGGTAAATATTAGTCTAAATCTTCAGAAGCAATTCCTTTTCATAGCAGTGAAATTTATAATGGTCTCTAAGGGGTTTGAAAGTAGTATCTTTAAAGTCAGTGACCATTTCTAACACATCTGAAGCTTAGGACGTAATGGATCCAGTCTGCTCCCTGAAACGTGACAGGCATGTGGCCCCAGAACTTTGCATTGTGTGTCAAGGACAGACAAAAGAAAAGATCCACAAACTTGGTGATACAGGAAAGAAAACATTGCTAGAGGCATCCCAAACAAGGATCAAATTGCGAGATATTGACAACAGATGTACTATTGACCGTATTGATGCTGTGTTAGCGTCAGAGCCTAACAGTGACATTTTCTATCATGGGAGTTGCTATTCCACATTTACAAGCAAAAGTTTCATTTCAAGGCTTGGCAAAGCACAGGAGTGTTCATTGGAGGAGCCATCAACCAGTCAAACGCAACAAGGAGCAAGCAGAGAAACTAGGTCTTCAACGGTGTTGCGAAGTTCTGTTGGTGGTATGAACTGGGAGGCATGCATGTTTTGTCAAGAAGAAAAGTAGAAGGAAAGTATCACAATAGTTGCTACCAGAGGTTTATCAGAAGGGCGTCGAAGACACAGAAAGCAGCTAGTGAATGACCAGCCGTCGCCATGGAGTGGCTGATTGTGGAGCTCAAAGATTCATCCAGAAAAGCACAGGTACTTGATCTGTCAGAAGTCGGAATATATATTACTGTGAGTTGGCACAAAAAGCAAATCAGGAAATACCTCAGTCATTCCACAGCAGGAGAAGCACATTCAAAGACAAACTTCAATCAAAGATTGCTGACATTTATGACTGTGTCACTTTGCAAGCACCTGCAAGACAGGTGCTTATTCCCAAAGAATATGCAAACATTCCCTTCTCAAAATTGGTGTGTGAAGAACAAGAAGAACTCCTACACATTCCCAAGTATCAAGCCAGTGAAGAATTTTTGGAGATGGTACATGTAGCACTGAAACTCAGGTCTGTTGTCCTCTCAAACCCAGAATACGAGGGCTTCGTGGTCAACGAGGAAAAGATGATAACTTCAGTACCTGAAAGCCTCTTCATGTTCCTGCGGCTGATATTCGGTGGTCAGGACTTGCTGGAAGAGTACACAGAAGAGGATGACCCAGACTGTGATGATCCAAGCCAGAAAGAAGCCAGAACTCAGACAAGGATTCTCAGTCTTGCACAAGACATTGTGTACAATCTTACCGGTGGCAAACACTGGACATCAAAACACCTTGGGTTTGGATGTACACTGCACCAGGCAACAAGATCTAAAGAACTTGTGAATCTTTTCCACAATGCAGGGCACATCATCAACTACAAGAACATCCTACAAGTCGACACAGATTTGGCATAAAGCACTCTGAAAGGAATGGACCCCGAAACAGGTGCAGTGACACCACCCAACTTCGTGCCAAATCGCTCCGTTCATTTCACATGTGACAATATTGACATAAACGATTCCAACTTTGATGGCAAGAACAGCTTCCATGCCACCCAAGTGGCAGCTTGGCAACGAGGGGATTGGAGCACATGGAACCAAAGAACACCACTCTAGATGTACTAGATGTTCTGGGAGACATTGTATTTGCAGAAAGTACTGAGGGGAAAGCGCAGCCAACAACAGTTGCAGAAAAGGAATGGTTTCAGGATTCTGACTGTGACCAGGCTCTACAAGCTGTAGCAAACGATACTGCATTCTTCATGAAATGGCAAGAAGATGACAACATTTCTGAAAAAGGGTGGACACATTTCAACCAAGTACATGATGATAGGTCGCCAGAACTCACAAGCATTGGCTACATGCCAATTGTTCAAGTACATGATGATAGGTCGCCATAACTCACAAGCATTGGCTACATGCCAATTGTTCAAGCACCTGCTCATGAGCAGGACAACTTACATATGGTCACTTTGAGATGCAGGTGCATAGCCAGAAAGCTTGGTCAACATCACGTCGTGCTGACTGTTGATGAGGCACTCTACTGCAAGCTCATGGAACTGAAGTGGGTGAACCCAGAGTAACAAGATGTTCTGGTTGTCTGACTTGGTGGTCTGCACACTTCGCTCAAATTCATGCAGGTGATAGGAAATCATGTGCAGTCCTCTGGTCTTGAAGAGGCTTGGATTGACAGCAACTCTCTTGGACCCAAAACGTCTGAGCAAGTTCTTTCAGGCAAGTCACATGCCAAAGGAATGATAATTCACAAACAGACCGTGCAAGCAATGTGGAGGATACTCGCTCCAAAACTACTCAGTTTCATCAGAGACAGATATCAAGATCTGGAAAAACAAATATGGGACAAGCTATCATCCAATGACACAGATGACCTGTTTGCTATACTTGCAAGCAAAGACTTCAGAGATGCACTTGACGCCTTTGTGGCCAGCAATGACAACCCTAACTTCCAGTTCTGGTGGACCTACATCCAAATGCAGGAGATCCTCCTTCTCTTCACCAGAGCACAGAGAGATGGCCTATGGCAGCTTCACCTGCATGCCTTCAAGTTGATGCTTCCATTCTTTTTCAGGTATAATCATACCAACTATGCCAGATGGGGCACCATCTACATCAGTGAAATGAATCAACTCTCAGATCCAGAAAAGGCAGAGTTTGAGAGTGGCAATTTCGTTGTGAAAAATTCAGCTCAGAAGTTCAGCCAGGTAAACCCGGACCAGAGCCAGGAGTGGCTAAATGGCATTGGCAAGAAAGGTGGTGGCATCGTTGGCATCACAAAGACGACGTCAGCCTTGAGCAGGTGGGCTCTCTCCTTCAACCTGAGATCTCACCTGGTAAGTGAGACCAAGCTGGTCTACGGCATTGGACGAGACGATGCATTCACTCACAACGAGTGCAATCCAGCCAGGAAAAAACTTCATCTGAAGGATGAAGACAATCTCCTGAACACATTTCAGTCCTTCAAGTTGTTCTCATCTGACGCTAGTCCACAAGTGCAGAACATTGCCACAAAGGACTTTGTCACAAAGACCATTGAAGATGACCTGCTGATGGCTCGCCAGAAAGGCCAAGATCAGCTGATACAGTTTGTAGAAGAAAAGCTTTTGGCTGGCATCGACAGGGTGGTCTCTTTCAGAGACACATTGCCAAAAAATAAGCCTTTGACTTTCTCATCTCTCTTCGAAGTGGAGCAGAAGCAGTCCATAACTGCAAAGAAAGTAGTCCAAGCAGACAGGAAGTTCCTGCAGATTCTGGTCAATTCTGATGAAGCTGAAATAATTTTTTTCTTTCAATTTTATTTGAAAGGCTGCAAATCAGTGTAATTATGACCGACGGCATACAGTCGTTTTTCGTTTCCGAAACGTGTCTATTTTCATCATTGTTTCTTACCAATCATTGAAATAGTGTTATGTCACACACTAAATCTTCCTTATTTTATTGCAAACAACTGGTAATGACTAAAATTCTTGGAATAAAAGAATAGTTTCACTGTATGCAACGTGTGGTGTAGCGTGACAGGTTTGCGTGGACGCCATTTTGAATAATTAATTATATCTCATGAACGACGCAAAACTGCTCATGTCAAATGGAAAAAATGGATTCAGCATACCTTCATCCTTCAGAAAAAGCTATTTGACACTTCTGACTCAGATTTGCTTACTACTCGTTAACTAAGCTGATTTCTCTGAAATGGAACCAGTCTATTACTGTAACAAAATTTCACGTACCTTATTTCCATTTTTTTTCTGCTTCCTCAGGATGATCAGTTGAAATGCCTTTTTTCAAGTTTTGAAGTGATTGCCAACGCTGTTGTCTGTGATACACCAAAAGGAGTTGAAGTTGTTTCTGTATTTGTTGAAAAGGATTGCCTCAGAGTCCTTTTTCTGAGGTTTCTTCTTGCAAATCTTATCTAACAGAAAATGTGTCGTTAGCTCCCTTGTTAGGAATGATTGAAAATGACTTTTATCACTGTCAAGTTTGAAAAAATGTTCAAGCCAAAGACCAAACTTAACATAGAGGCACAGACAATTGCTTTCTTTAATTTCTATGCAAGATTTTCCTTCTTTGATGATCTTTTCTACTTTAACAACGTCACATTCTAGTTCATCGAACTCGGGAATATTTTCATCACTCACTGCTGATCTATTAACTTTGAGTTTGGATAGTCTCTCTAGGAGCTCTTTTCCTTCCAAACTCTCTAATTTGGAGTTAGCTGATTTTTTCACTCTTTTTATGAAAGTAAAGTTCACAGGTTTTTTAGGAAGATTTCCCTTTACTCTTTTTTCATAATCAACAGCGGCATCTCTATTTTCATTTACTAAGCAGTTTCTCAAACCTCTAAAATATTCTAAGAACTTTTTATGATAGACAATGTTTTCTTCAATACTTTTTTTCTCTGTATCATATGTTTGATCAAATTCAGAATAATCCCAGTCCATTAACGAAGTTTGAGAACCTTGACTTTGAATATTCACTGCTTCTAAATCTTCAGTTAAACCAGTCGATTGTTGAAGCAAACTTTCATCTTCAAATAAAGACTGAGAAGACTGAGACATATTTACTCTGCTTGCTTCATGTTTTTTCTAACACACACCACCAGAAAAGAATGTCAGACACTGACAACTGTTTTTCACCAGTGGTGGGGGGGGGGCTCTTTTTAGGAGTCCTGTCTTTTGTTCGGGCCTAGCAGTTCCCAACAAAAGATGTTAAGCAATTGAATTGAAGCGTGTGCATTGAAGCGTGTTGGTGTGTTTGTATGCCTTACCACCACAGTGGTGGTGAATAGCGCTGCTGGCTATAGAAATCAACAACAAAAGCCATTTGACAGGCCTTCAGCCCTGCACTTTTTAAACCCCGGCTTTTTTGGTAATGAAACACTTTCCCACACACACAGCACAAAAGTTGTGTGTAACACATGACGAAACAATAAAGCTCCTGTGCACACCAACTCCTCTCACAAACACTGTTTCCCTTTTTCATGCAATGAAAAAAAACGTGGGACTGAAGCCTACTACACGCCCCCTTATACAAGTACCCTATAACAACCCGTACAAGTAACCTATAACAACTTATACAAGTAACCTATAATAGTACTTACTACTTATTTTATGTTCTTTAACCTAAGTTCCTTTAATCCAAGTGTTCCTACTTAAGTTTCTTAAATCAAGTTCCTACTAAAAGTTAACTTTATCAAGTTTCCCCTATTTTTTTTTTAATTTAAACCTTTTTTAATCAAGTTCCTGCCCTAAGTCATCCTTCAAGTTCCTATTAAGTTCTTAATTAAGTTCCTACTAAGTACTTATTAAGTTCCTATTAAGTACTTATTAAGTCATCTTCAAGTTCCTACTAAGTCATTCTTAAGTTCTTAATCAAGTTCTTATCAAGTTCTTATCAAGTTCTTAATCAAGTTCTTAATCAAGTCATTCTCAAGTTCTTATCAAGTTCTTAATCAAGTTCTTAATCAAGTCATTCTCAAGTTCTTATCAAGTTCTTAATCAAGTTCTTATCAAGTTCTTATCAAGTTCTTATCAAGTTCTTATCAAGTTCTTATACTACTGCATTAAAAATGGATCACTCCGAGGTTTTGTGCTATTTGGTTTTTGGATTTCTGTTTTGTCTGTTGCTTTTTCTGGTTGTTTTGTTTGTACTTTTACTTGTGTTTCTAGCTTTGGTTGTATATATTTTTCATATAATCTGTAAGACAAATAACCAACACCAGCAACACCACCAACAGTAACCAATACAACACCGTAATTCAAACTACTTTCTTCTTCTTCTTTTTTAACTGGTATTACACTTATGATTGATTCATTTTCATTCTGAGTCAAAAGTTTTTGTTTTGTTTCTTTATTTAACTTCTTTTGCCGGTTAGATTCTGCTAATCTTTTGCCTGCTTCAACTCGTCCTGGGCTCTTCATTACCTTGGTTACTGTCGGACTGGGACTTGTTTGCTGTTCTGTCTGATTCGTTTGAGTCTCTGTCACGTTCATTTTTAATAGCCAATAAAATCTATATGATTAAAAGTAATTAATCCTGCAATAATTGGTGATAAAAACCCTCCAAACCTATAATATAGATCACATCCCAGTGATTCTAGTGACTTAGTTAAAACAGGATCTTGACTTAAATCGTACATTAAATCCTGGCTTGAATCGAGTGGAAAAAACTGATTGACTAACTTAGTGTACAAGCCTAACACTGTTTGTCCTACACTTTTAACCATTTTAGATCCTAACTGCGCTTCATATCTAGTGTGGTACTTTTCGATATCTTGTGTGGTCATTACTTGAATCTGTTCTATACTAAATTCTGTTCCTAAGTATTGCTTCGTTTTCCCACAAGCTGCTAGAGAGTACAGTCTTTCCTTTTTTCTTGCTTCATCAGAAATAACTGTTTCCTGTGTTAGTAGTTCGTCACAATTCATTTTTAATTAATTTATATTTTTATTTTAAAAATAAAAACTGGAAAAAACTATTATTAATCTTGTATATCAATCTACTCTAATTGGTGGTCTTTCTGTTGCATACACAATGATTGCTAAGAAACTATTGAAGATGAAAGCAGCTGACCTAGGAAAACTTGACTTAGAGGACTCAGGTAAACTAATCGCTGTGTGCCTCTGTGATTACTGCTTCAATTGCGACAAAAGACTTTCTAGTTAAACGAGGAATAATTCCAGAAACTATAAATATGTAGAAATAATTTTTTATTTTATTGTTGAATAAAATGGCTACGATTGCAATGATGATAGGAGGTGCTGCAGTAAACGCGCTCGCTTTTTCAGGCAGTAATTACATGTTTAGTAAACTACATTCTAATGATCAAGAAAGACATAATCACGCAATGGAACAATTAGCTAAAGCGCAAGACGCCTATGATAAACAAAGACTCGCTCAGTTAGATTTTATTAACGAGAGATTAAGACAACAACACCATGCTGCTAACACTTTTAAGAATGTTGATGATGCAATAAGAGAGTATTATTTAGTGACAGGGAAAAACCTAGAACAGTCGCCCCCAAAATTAAGTGATTTCTACAAACCATCCGAAGAACAAAAACTTCAAGAAATAGGATTTATCGTAGTTGGCATGACTGCTGTTTTTTTCATTGCAAAAAAGATCTAGTATAAAATGAACCAAATCTATTATTCACCAAAAGGTTATTGGAAAGGTTTTAACTGCTATTCAAAAAACTAAATCAAGCTGCAGGAGTCAGTGAACAAACAGCAAAAGAATGGCTATCTAAACAAACTATTTGGCAAATTTATTTACCAGCGCCTAAACAAATTAAAAGACCACACTTTGTCAACTCAACACCAAATGACACTCATCAAATGGATCTTCTAGACTTTACCCAATGATTTAATCAGAAGAAAAAGATTTAAATACGCGTTAACAGTTGTTGATTTAGCTTCAAGATATAAAGACGCAGAACCGTTAACTGATAAAAGTGCTACTTCAGTTTCTGTCGCTTTACAAGAAATCTATAGACGCGGACCATTAACCTATCCTCGTTTAATTCAAGTTGATGAAGAAAAAGAATTTAAAGGGCAATTCAATCAGTTAATGTTAAAACACAAAGTCACTATCAAACGAGGTATTCCCGGAAATCACAGATCACAAGCCTTAGTCGAAAACTTTAACAAACAATTAGCTGAACGACTTTTTTCTTATCAATACCATAGAGAACTCATTGATTCAACTAGAAACACTGAATGGCGTTAGAAGAGCTAGATAGTGTGCTGCGAAGTGATGAATAAGAAGAAATCCAAAGTCACGGATTTAAACCCGTAAAACGATACAAAAGAAAACGATAGATGACATCAAGGAAGAATTCAAGTACAAAACCGCTGATAGATTTGCGAGTAAAAAGTGAGGTTTCTTATTTGCACCAGGAGAAGGGAAGGAGCACACACGAATAAGAGCGAGGATCCAATTTGGGTAGCGATCTTACGAAATAAAAAGTGTAATAGAAAGTGAAGCCATTCCTCGGTTTATTATTTAAGAGAAACTGATACAAACAACACGACCTATTCCAAAAAGAGCATTGTTAAGAAGAACTACCAGATAATCCACCAAACACCAGTTCATTAAAACATTTGTTATGACGGGAAAGGAAAATAGGTTCTAATACTAGCTTACAAAATTCTCTTTCCTCAGATTTTTGTCTAATCAAATTTCTCTTTATTTTTCTATTTTTTTATA